>LHUT01005311.1:2093-12959 GCA_001412135.1 Silene latifolia subsp. alba | reverse complement strand
ATAGGTTTCCATAAATAGGTATATCGCTATTCTGAACTAAACTTGTAAATTCAATGTATCCTGCTACCAGGACCAAACTATCAAATTTGCCTCTTTGAGAGGTGCTAGTCAATGAAAAACCGCTTCTCATCCAAAAGCTTGTTGTTGCTTGTTGCTTGCTTTCAATAATCGTATTGCTTACTTTTATTGCTTTCGTGTGCCGGACTTGATAATCGTGACTAGGATTCCCGACACACACCGACCCGAGACCCGAGTATCGTGCTAGTGGGCGATCCCTCACTAGTACGAAGATCCTTGTGCTTGCATCTTGCCTTGGGACGGGCAAGGGTGCGCGCCACGGTCCAGCAAAAGTAGCGGACCGTGACAAGCTTACAACAGCATTATGTCCCTATTTACGAAAGTTGGACGACTTGACGAAATTCCAACGTTGCTATTCGAGATGGAGAAAAAGGGTATATCTCCCGACATTATTAGCTTTAAAAACTGCCTTAAATCCTTGGTATTGAAATCCGATACTGCTGGCCTCGAGAAGTTGGTGAATATAATGGAAAACCAACCACGCCGCTTAATGGATTGGTCGATATGCTGTTTGATTGCTAATTACTTCATCGACGGGGGATGTAAGGACAAGGCAATGTACTACTTACAAAAGGCCGAGAGTGGAATTCGTGACAACGCTGTTGGCTTAAACCATTTGATTACGCTGTATGCAAAGCTCGGTGACTTGTCACAGGTAATGAATTTATGGCGGATACACAAACACGTGTGTAAAGCACAAATTAACGTCGATTATATGGCCATGATCGGTTCTTTGGCTAAAGTAGACGCGTTTGAAGAGGCGGAGACGATATTACGCGAGTGGGAGTCATCCGGTAATTCTTATGATTTCCGTGTTCCTAATGTTCTTCTACTGGGCTACTGTCAAAAAGGGAAGGTCGAGAAAGCGGAAAAATTACTCGAGGATATTATTAGCAACGGGAAAACCCCAATCTCGAATACGTGGAGCATCATTAGTAGTGGGCACATCAAGTGTGGGAATATGGACAAGGCTTTAGATTGCATGAAGAAAGCACTTGAATTAGTGGCAGAACACCAAGCCTGGGTTCCGAATCAAGAAACTCTCTCGAGCATACTCAAGTGGCTTGGTGACGATGGAAAAATGGAAGAATTAGATCGGTTTTTAGAAGTATTGAGTAAGTCGGTTCCCATGAACCAAGAGATGTACTCTACTTTGCTCAGAGCCAATATACGACATGGTAATGAAGTCGGTGACATTTTGGAGAGGATGAAAGCTGCTGATATAGATGTAGATGAAGAAACAAGTAAGCTGATCGAGTGAAGGTCACGGTTTTCACTGTTGACTCACCGTAAAAAAACTCGCTTTTCTGAGTTTTATCGGGTTTTTTTTGTTGTCATGGAAAAGGGTAATCGAACATGTAATCTATCGTTCACAGGCCATTATTTCGAAACATTTTTGTAATGGTAACATATTAGGAGTTGTTTCTACTGGAAAAAGTAGTCTATGGAGCAATGGATTTGTCTCTTGCTGATATGCAATTTCACGAGTTGGAGATTAGCGGATTCGAACCGTTGACTTCTGCCACAAGGCCAAGGGCAATCCGCTTTTCTCAAGCCAGGGTAAAAACCACTCATTTAAACCAACAAAAAAAACTAAAAGTCTAAAATCCTAAACTACTTGCTCCGTGTAACTTACAACTTATAAGCAGTTAGACTGGTCAAACGGGTTGCGGGTCAAGTTGAATACGGATTTGGTCAGATATAAGTTGGGTTATATGGGTTATGGGTAGGGTTATGGTAAAAATACGGGTTGTAAAAGAATTATTTTTTATAAATAAAAGTACAAAAATAATTATTTTTTAAGTATTATTTTAAATATAATATATAAATATTAGAGTGATATTTTTAATTTTTTTTATTTATCTTTGACCAACAGGTTGACTAATTGGGTCGGATTCAACCCTAAATTAACAAGTCATTTTGGGTCTAGGTAAAAGAGATCGTGACTCCAAATTTTTCGGCTCTTAAACTTGAAAAAAGGGGTCAGGTCATAAGTTAAGAGGTGTATAAGCCGCTATCACTAAGATTTTGTTCTTTTGGACTTAATTTCTGTTCATTTCACTTTTATTAAATTCAGTTCAACTTCTCTCCTCACAAATTAACTCTTTATTCGTTAGGTTTAGGTCAATTTAGTTCAGTTCAATTCAGACCGTTTTACTAGAAAAGAAGAGTGTCTAGCTTCTCGATTCTTCAACAATTTTCCTTGTAAATTTAGTAATTCAATTCAATCAATTCAATAAAACCAAATGGGAATCCCCAAATTACTATTCCTGCACCAATTAATCACAAAATCAACCTTTCAATCTTTTAAACCCCAGTATAATTCACCCTTAATTTTCACCCAAATTAGAAAAATTACCCAACTTTCTACTTCATGTGACAATTCATTACACTCGTTAACTGTCCAATTTTGTGCAAATTCACCAAAAAAAAGTATTATTCCATTGTTAGATGATTTTGAGAAGGTTAATGTTGTTAATCATAAAGATCTTAAGAACATTATTCATACTCTTAGTAACAAACAGCTTTTTGATCGTGCCCTTGAGGTTTGTTTTTTGAAATTTATTTATTTTTGTATGTTTTTTTTATTACCCTTTGTTATAAAGTTTGTAACTTTGATATGTTATCGAGCCCAATTGGATGCCCTTGACGGTTTTATATTATGATTCATGTCGGCGTACCCCAAATCATTTTGGGACTAAGACTCTTATTCTTGTTGTATTACCCTTTGTTATAATAGTGGTGGTCTTAAATAAGAATTTGTGTTGTTATAAAGTTTGTGACTTGGATATGTTATCAGCCCAATTGGATGCCCTTGACGGTTTTATATTATGATTCATGTCAGTCTATCCCAAATCATTTTGGGACTAAGGCTCTCTTGTTGTTGTTGTTTTTGTTTTTTGTTGTTGTTGTTTGTAACTTTGATATATTATCATGCATATGATTAGTGTCGGAATTAGGGGGGCTAGTAGGGGTGCTTGCCTGGACTTGTCACTTACAAGTTTGAACATTTTTATTGAAGTTTTCTGACTTTTTTGTTTTCGAGTTTAGCTTATTGCATTTTGTTGACTATAAATCCGGGTTCCGCTACTAGTGATGATATAAGTTTTACTTCATGTTTTGAAAATTGGTTAGTAGTATAGTATGTACTCCCTCTGTCCCGGTCACTTATTTTCCTCTTCATTTTGAAATGTCTCAGTCAATTGTTGTCTTTTCTATTTTAGGATTGCATTTGATGAACAATTTGATGCACATGTCATCTTATAATTAACCCCTCCTCTTTCATGGGTCTTTGTGCCAAAACCAAATGGCAACAATTGACCGGGACGGAGGGAGTAGTATATGTAGTATGCACCTGGATTTACTGATGCTGGATGTGTGGGTACAGCCTATGAGCCTAACAGGTAAGGTAATATCCTTGGGTTGCTTTCAAGTGTTAGTTAACACATTTTACGCCGCGAAGGCCGAAGGATGAGACTGCATGCATACACTGATATGCATAAGAACTCTCTTGACCCCATATGTGGGTAGGGGCTGGGTTAGTTGGCTGATTGGTTGTAATTATGGTCCGGGGCGGAGCTAGGATTATGGCTTTGTTCTTGTTATTTTTATAATCTGCTCACAATATTTCGGGGTTTAGGGGTAGAGCTTGCTATTCTTGCTCCTTACTAGTTTCTCTTCTGGTTATGATTGTTAGTTACTTATTACCGAGCTGGTTTAGGTGATCCGATCTGTTTTCTATGTTATAGGGTTTGTACATGTTAAGAAATCGGAAAATCTAGAGAAAATTTAGAATGAGTTTGACAAAAAGGATCTTAATTTGCAGTTGTAGACTTCACATACAAGCTCATGATTTGCCTTTTACGGATATGCTTACAGTCGAAGTGCCTGCATTAACCTTTAACACTTATTATAACAACTTTTGGTTGGAACCTCGCTTCAAGGTGATTAGATTCCAATATGGGTTATTTCCTATGTTTGATCTCATATTTTGAACATATCAGGAATGGGTTCTAGTGAATAGTGAATAGTTTACATTTGCTTTATTTTGTGAGGGAAAAAGAAAAAAACAAGTGTAAATTATTGACGGGGACGGAGGGAGTATATAGTATATTAGTATGTACTTGTGAGTTGTGATTTACTGATGCTGGATTTGTTGGGCGATTATATAACATGTCTAATTTTTAGGTTTGAAACTTTGTATAATGTGCGTTGACTGTTGACTGTTGACTGTTGAGCTCTCGGATTATTGACTTGTTTCGATTCTTATGGGTTCTCTCATTATGTGGGTAGTAGAATGTAGGAATAGTTTCGTGAGACCGTCTCATATGCTGATTTGTTGTCTGGTTTTCCCTGATACGGAGTATTTCTTAATCTGTATGTCTCAAAATCAGTTAAATTGTCTGTTAATGACAGGTTTCAGAGTGGATGACTAGCAGATCCCTCGGCAGTCCGAATTCCGGCGATCTTGCAGTGCGGCTAGGTCTCACGGGTCGGGTGCACGGCGTTGATGCTGCCGAAAGATTCTTTAAGAAAGTGGATGATCATTCTGAAAGGATGTATGGTGCCCTGCTCAAATGTTACGTGAAAGCAAACCTCGTAGATAAGTCTCTATCTCATTTCCAGGTGATGAAAGAAAACGGGTTTATCACGACTGCCGTAGCTTACAACAGTATTATGTCCCTATATATGAAAAACGGACAAGTTGGCGAAGTTCCAAAGTTGCTAATAGAGATGGAGGAAAATGGTATATCCTCGGACATTATTAGCTTAAAAATCTGTCTTAAATCCTTAGCAAAGAAGTTCGATACTACTAAGCTGGAGAAGGTGTTGAATATAATGGAAAACGAACCACGCCGTTTGATGGACTGGTCCACATGCTGTTTGATTGCTAATTACGTCATCGACTTGTATTGCGAGGAAAAGGCAATATACTACTTACGAAAGGCTGAGAATGAAGTTCGTGGCAACCCTGTCCGCTTAAAGCGGTTGATTACTCTGTATGCAAAGCTGGAGGACTCGTCTCAGATGATGAATTTGTGGAGGATATACAAAGACGAGTGTAAAGCGCAATTTAATGTTGATTATATGGCCATGATCGGTTCTTTGGCTAAAATAGGCTCGTTTAAAGAGGCCGAGACAATATTCCACGAGTGGGAGTCATCTGGTAATTCTTATGATTTCCGTGTTCCTAATGTTCTAATACTTGGCTATTGTCGGAAGGGCCTGATGGTGGAAGCGGAAAGATTACTCCAGGATATTATTAGTAAGGGGAAGACGCCAATCCCAAATTCTTGGAGCATCATTAGTAGTGCATACAACAAGCGGTATCATATGGATGAGGCTTTAATTTGCATGGAGAAAGCACTTGAATTAGTGCCAGAACACGAGGGCTGGGTTCCGCATCAAGAAACTCTCTCGAGTATCCTCGAGTGGCTTGGTGACGAAGGAGAAATCGAAGATGTACATCGATTTTTAATAGTATTGACTAAGTCAGTTCCCTTGACCCAAGAGATGTGCTCTACTTTGCTAAGAGCCCATATCCGACATGGTTTTGAAATCGGTGACATATTGGAGAGGATGAAAGCTGCTAATATAGATGTAGATGAAGAGTTACGGGAAAAGTGCCGGTTGATCATGATCAAGGAAAAGTCACGGGAAAAGTCGCGGTTGTCGGTGTCGACTCACCGTGAAAACACGCTAATCTGAGCTATGTCGGGTTTTTTTTTTTGTCAAGGGATATCGAACTTGCAATCTATCGTTCATAAGCCTTTATTTTGAAACATTATTGGTATGGTAACATATTTAAGTAGTCTTGTTTCTACTGGAAATAGTATTCATATATAAAAAGACAAATTCTTGTTTAAGACGGACATATTCGTTCTAAAAGAGAAATGGGTCAAAAAATGGATGAGGCAAATAACACAATGCCTAGGAAATTTGCTTTACTTGTTTACATAATTACACCTAAGACGGTATGACGGTTTTAAGAGGGACCAACTGATATTAAAAAAAAGTCGATACTATTAAAAAATAAAATAATTGCTGACACCAATCTCTATTCCCCATGATATAGCCCATCAAAACTGACTATGGACCCTTTTTTTAATGTCTTAAATCTTGTCTCAAAGATGATTACAAAAGTAGAATTTAACAAAAAAATCACCAAAAAAAAAAAAAGTAGTGGAATAAAACTATCTTTGTCCTAAATCACTGTGTTAGTTAAACTGTTAAAGTTTAGTTTTTTCTTGTATTTTAAAAGTAATAAAATGCAATTTATTGTGAATGGAAATGTACATGTCAACTAACTTAGTTGATAAAGTTATAAACGGTAATGTTTATGATCTGGGTTCAAATTCCGTCAGCACTAACTAAATACGGTTATATTCTGAGAAGAAATATAACCGTATTTAGTTACTATGTACTTAGTATATGTAATACGGAGTATATATTGAACGGGTACAGTTGATTTTCGAGTAACGTTATCAGCTCGAAGTTGGAACAATAAATGACACTTTACTAAAACTACACTAAGTGGAGAGAAAGTGAAGTGAATTTATTATGCACCGGTCCTTAAGCCAAGAATCTCTTCACACTTTTTCTCACACTCATCTAGTTCACTGTGTTTTTTCTTCATGCTGTTCTTTTCTGTTATTTGCACCCCCATTTCCGTCTTAATTTAAGACGACTCTTACACCCGATTAAGTTAAAGACGGTTTTAAACCAGGCCAACTGTTTACAGTAACATTGCTGTGCAGTGTGTAAAAGAAAGTGCTGATCTTTTGTCACTTTCACTTTCAGAAACCCTTGTTTTAGTTTCTCTCTCTAGAAAGTTGCAAGCTTTATCTCTCTAAAATGAGGCCAGTTATAGGGAGGTATCCATCAAGTGATGGAAGTCAGCTTGGTGGGATTATTAAGAAAGATAGAAAATGTAAAGATGTTGTGTTTCTTATCATCTTTATTGCTTTCTGGGTTGGTATGATTGTTAACTCTAGCTTTGGATTCAATCAGGGAAACCCACTTAGGTTAGTAAATTTTGCATCTTTTTTTGTTGTCGAATTCTTGGTTAAGACCGTCTTAAGTTAAAGTTAAGTCCACACTCACAACCGATTTAAATGAGGTGGTCTTAACTTAAAGACGGTTTTAAGCAAGACCTACTGTTTGAAGAAAACCCAGTTCATATTTTATTCTTTCTTTCTTAAAATGGTTGTTGATTTTGATTGTTGTGTTAATTTGTAGAATGTATGTCATGTTGTGCCTTTTTATGGTAAATTTCTATTTTTTTTCCTGTTAACTACCTAGATTTGTTTCTTGTCTGAGTGATGTATGAATTTTGTGTATTTTGGATTTAATTTAGTGGTATGTCTCTTCAATTTCGGGTTTGTTTGAGGTAATTTAGGGTAAGATTTGTGGCGAAAGTATGGGGTTTTGGAGCATTTTGCTGTTCCTGATGCTGAATTTAGCAAGTGTCCAATTTGGTTAAGTAATTGTGATAAATTGCACCTGCATCTGTGCTGCAAAGTTGTGTAACATTGCTGCAGCTTGTCTGAAGAAAATCGGAGTTTTTTTACCTCGAAAACAATAAACTCAATTTGGGTTTCCAATTTGAAGCTTATTACTTCTTATTGGAGTGTATCATGTGATCAATTTATCGGTTTAGCATTGCAGATTTCGTTTTCTCCCATTTCCTTTCCTTCAGCTGATTCTGATCAGTTGACTGTTTACTCGCTCTCGTTAGTTGTTACATTTGTCACCTTTCCTGCAATTTGATAGCTTTAGTGTATTTCTAGTTTAGGGTTAGTAAAGATGTGGAAAAGGCTTATGCGCGTCAGTGGGTTAGGAAAATTAGCCGGTTAGAGATTGTCTGCTCAAACTGAAATTTGGAAAGATAAATGGTAAGGTATTAATATTATAATCGGCATAAAATAACAGGTGTACATTTTAATGTGAAATGAACAGTTAGACTAATACCGGAGATTACAATCTAACTCTTGGGTTATTCAAGTACTCGTATTTGATTTGATTCATCGGTTTACAGGTTAACTTATGGGTTGGATTACAAAGGAAATCTGTGTGGTGATAGACATGCCAATCCTGATCTCCGTGAACTGGAACTCAGATATTGGATGAATCCGAACCAGGTTTATGAAAGTGGAGTGAAGAAAAGTGATTTTAAGCTAGAGGATGCCAGAAGCATTTGTTTATTGGATTGCCCTTTTCCAGCAGAAGATTCACTAAGTTGGGTCTGCGACTATCCGGATGGAGATATACACCTCACTGTAGATGAATGGATTGATCGGAACTATGATTATTTTGAATTCCTCAGCCCTGATATGAGGAATACATCACTTCAACTTCAAGGACCTTGCTATCCTGTCATATACCCGAGTGTTAATGGTAAGTTTGTGGTTTAAAATGTAAAAAAACACCCGTAAACTCGTAGATATTTGCCACTTTCCTTAGGAACTTCAAGTGTCATCCTGGATATTGAAGGTCATGTTCCTTTATTAACTAAATATCAACGCTATGTAACTCATACTTGAGTATGGGTGTCAACTCTCAACCACGGGTACATATCCAAGTGTCGGACTTGGCCTAACTCAACCTTTTGAAAACCATGACATGACCTAAAATGAGTATACAATTTCGGGGATAGCTTAAAAAGATAAATTAACAGGTTTATGTAGAACCTTTAAGATGTACGAGTAATAGAGAGATATTCGAGAGATAATGCCTAAAATCTTTACATTCATAAATAATGATTTCTACAAAGTCTGTTTGTTTACTTTGGTCATGCATGCCTCTTTTTTTGACCCTTCTAGGAGAAATTTCAGATTGACGAGGGTTGGGTATAGATTCCAAACTCATATCCTCGAGTGTCATGTGAGACACGGATGGGCTCGAGAAGTGAAGAGTCGAAGTAAATAGATCTTGAGTCTTTACTAGTTCTTGGCTAAATCCTTTTCCTTCTATTGCTTTCTAGTTTTCTGGAGCTGTCAGTTTATAGCTCGTCCTTCAAATATGTCTTTACGACATTGGCAGCAGATGGGTGGAGTAAGGATCAATGACGGACTTGAAATAGACAAATCAATTCACAAAACAATTAACACTCGGTCTGCTGTCTTAAAGGTTTGTGCTCTTAACACTTTTACAGTTCTACGTTTCGTGCAATGACTGAGTTCATATTTTGAGAACCATATCACAGTGTTATGTAAAACTAAGCCTTGTTTTCATGTCAATTCATGTTCTGAAAATCTGCCACATGCAGAGATACATGGCGGACATTGGAAAATCATGGCCGGTATTGATAGTTTGTGGAGCACTCGTGCCACTTTTTCTGTCAGTGATTTGGTTGCTTCTGATTCGACATTTTGTCTCTGGGATGCCGTGGATAACAGTCGTACTCTTCAACATTCTTGTGATATCAGTCACAATGTTTTTCTATTTAAAAGGTTAGAATTTTACCATTTACATCATCCTGAATTATCTACTATGTGATAGAATGTCGGGAAATTTTCTAATCAAATGCTATATGATCACTTTATTAATTCTCTGTTGTAATTTATTTTGCCATAAATAGCTGGATGGTTGGGAAATGATGCTGTGACACCGATTGTTGGTGAGCATGATCCGTATACTCATGTATATGGAAGGGTAAGATCTTCCTTTTCTTGATTATAAATATTTAAGTTAGATGGTTTTTGAGTTCGTTTTTTTTAATTGTCAAAAATTTTCTGTAACAGGAGTTAACTCATATGCGTGTTGCTGCTATTGTGATGACTGTTGTTATGGGAATTTCACTTCTTGCATCTATTGCCATTGTTAGGCGTATTATTATGGCGACATCAGTTCTAAAGGCAAGTATACATCTTTCTGATACAATATTGAATCAACACCAGACCCTTTATTCACCCTTTAGTTATGCAGTTTCATATGTCATAGCAGAATAATCTAAATCATGGACTCTTTGTTTATGACTAACTGTGGAAGAAATTTCACCGAATCACTGTTTGTAAGATTAGAATCTTTCTAGATTATTACTGTACTGAAGCTGTAAGAATGGTATTCCTGTAGAAAAACGATGTCTCTCAAGTATAATAACTGTAAACTGATAGTGGGCGCCTTTTGAGAAGTTCGACAAAAGTACTGTCACCATTGACAGTGCTCTTGAGCAATCACATGTTCGATGTTAGAACCATAAACCATTCTCAGGCTCTGAGGAAAAATTCTCTCTTTTTTTTCGGAATTGTAGATATGTGATTCGATTATTTATAATTTCATCCGGTGACATGTTGCTTGACTATTTTCCAGGTGGCTGCTAAGGTCATCGGAGAAGTCCAAGCTCTTATGATATTTCCCGTCATACCATTTACCATTCTTGCAATATTTTACATGATTTGGTTATCAGCTGCCTTTCATTTATTTAGTTCCGGAGAAGTTCGTCAAAATAATTGCAATTCCAACTGCTGTGCTTATGATCTTGTATCAAAGCGGGTCAGCTGTGAACGCTGTTGTGGTTACAGCATTCATTATACCCCTCACATTGGAATTGCCATTCTCTTTCACTTGTTGGGTGGTTATTGGGCCACACATTTCTTCATAGCTTCTTCATCTACTGTCATTGCTGGATCTGTTGCTTCTTACTATTGGGCCCGTGGTGATGCCTCGGTGAGTAACCAACTTAAATAAACTATGATTTTGATGTTGTTATTGCTGATTGCTTGAATTATGCAGTCTGAATAATTCTGTGTTACTCAGACACGCGGACACGTGTCGGCGTGTCGGACA
>LHUT01005309.1:0-12894 GCA_001412135.1 Silene latifolia subsp. alba | reverse complement strand
GCTGTAGACGAGTATGTATAAGGGTTTGTTATGGTGTTTTCATTTTATTGTTTTTTTTTTTTTTGTGTGTTTGGTAAACGGCGTATTCTGATAGCATATTAGTCAGAATCTACTATTTTTGAATATGCTGCTAATAGCAGGCTTATTGCATTAGCATATTCACTTCATTCATGAAATCATTCTAATTATCTTAAAATCTGCTATTTACCAAACACCCTTTTCCAATTCTGCTGATTTGTTTGATAGTCAAACGTGCTATTGAAATCTGCTAACCGTATTCTGCTAACGTTATCCGCTATCATGAATCTGCTTCTGCTGTTTGCCAAACAGAGCCTGAATGAAGCTAATTAAAATGAAATAAATTGAAATTAAGCCAAAAAAGACAAGGGTCCTATAGGAAAGTTGCAGTAATAAATTTCCTTTCTGTTCCCATTTAATTTTGAGGATTAATAACATTGACTTAGAAAAAAAAAATTCAAAATCTCTCATACAAAATTGTACGAATATACATGCAAATATATGATCAACAAAGTTGATCTCTTTAGGCACAACAATCAATGACGGATATCGCCGTATTCAATGAGATTTTGTGTCAAATGATATAATAATAAGACTTCAGAGGTAGATAGGGAAAACATTGTCCAAATTCTCGGACTCCAAAGAGTGCATTTTTATTACGAATTACTCCATCCGTTCTATTCATTTATTCACCTTTAATTAAAATATTTTTCATATAAATTACGAAATAAAAGTAAACAAATAATTCGGATAAAAAGTGGACAATATTATCCTGTCCAAAAACTGATCCGACTTTGTTAGAACTTAGAACCAATTTCAAACCTAAATTTACCTAAAGAATGATATATTCAAAATCACATACAGAACAAAGTCCAAACTCAACATCACTGCCTTCTAATATTATTTAAGAGCTAAGGAATACATTCTTCATATATTTCGCCGGAGATCTATTAAGGGTATAAAAGTTTATACAATAAACAAGTTTAGGACTACCAATGATATTTATTCATTATCATCGATTTTTCTTCAACAGCGAGCAAGAGAGAACTACTCCGAGGAAATATGATTTCCATCCATCTTCGTATCAAGTATGACGACTAAAGGCTGGAGCATTGACAGTGCTTACATACAGTAACTGCAAAGAACTACTCAAACAGATCTAAGGCTAGATATAACAAATCTAGGGCTAGTTATAGTAACTACTGCACGTCTGCACCATATAAACCCTACAAAATCCAACAGTTAACGACTTGTGTTGAAAGTCTCGAAACAGCTCATGCAAAAAAGAACACTGAGATAAACTTCCAAAAAGAAGGGAGGATATGGAAATATAGACCTGCTGATAGTAGTACATCGACCTGTGATCTAGCCGTCCGATACTGTAGAGTACAAATTACCAATCCGCCCTCCTCCTTTGGTCGCAAATGACTGTACACAGAGAGAAACTACCTATCTTGAGGCTAAGAAGTTCGTGCATGCTAAGCCACGTGGCCATATGACGAATTCCTGTTTCACCGAGTGCCCCCGGAATTGTGGTTTTGGCCACCTCCCCAGACGCCTGTGTTCCCTGGCTGGGCTGCCCAACCTGGATTAGTGTTTCCAGCGGATGGATTAGGGCCTGCACCTGACCACCCCATGGATGGGATTCCACCGGGCATGAATCCAGCCTGTTGTCCCATTGGTGCTGCTGCGACTGTCGGTTGGCCGGCCCATGCTGTATTTGGATTTACTATTTGCTGTTGTTGACCGTTCCATGGCACAGTCATACCCGTCATGTTGGGTGCAATATTCCCCTGCGCAGCATATCCATGACCATAAGACGGAACTTGATTACTTACAGAAACAGTGGACCACTGACCATAAGCGACTTGTGTAGGAACATTTGGATTGTTGGAAGACCAGCCTTGATTATAGACCGAAGGATTTTGCCCAGTGACAGGCTGACTGACATTTGATACCCCGTGTGGCCAATTTGATTGGTTCATCATGGAGTTAGGCACAGTCAATGGTGGACCGCCCACCTGTACAGTTGACTGTGATGCTATTCGCTGGCTATTTGTGATACTTGAACTTGAAGACAAGTCTTGTTTAGGTCCAGAAGGTGCAAAATGTTCATTGTTTCCGGCAACATCCCATTTAGATTTACGAGATAAATTTGACCTAGCAATCGGGGTAGACGGGGACGTAGGGGTAGGAGAAGGTAACCTTTCAATTCCTCCTCGCGTTTGTTGATTAGATGATTGGAAAGAGCTCCTTATTGGCCCGGAACTACGAGCATTTCCAGAGAGCTTAGAGGTATCTATTGAAGATGGAGCATTGTTTACAGAAGGTACTGCCTTGTCAAGTATTCCAGATAATATGTCGGTCAGAAGGATAGAATCATTCTCGCCTTGTGAGATCCTCCATACTCTCAAATCATTGGGAAAATACCCGGTGTTGCTCCATTTACGAAGTTGGGTAATAGAGAAGGGTCCTTGAACCTTTCCAGCCGGATCACGGTAATGCCAAATTTTTTCTGTCTCGTTGCCTTTTAAATCCATTTGAGCGGCCACAGTAGATAGACGGGGAGATTGTGACACGTCAGCAGCAGACATGTCTGATCGCACTGCAGAATGTTCAACTCGCATGGTTGACTCAGAAGTCAACCCTGCCTTTTCCCTACTGTTGAGCCTAGGTGACCTGTCTAACCCGTTACTCCAAGGGCGCTCACGAGTTGGTGAAGTGAAAACCGAGTCTTCCTTTCTACCTGAAATACCCTTGCCAGATGAATTCCTGTTTGGTTCCCATTTCTGGCTTGGGGGTCTTGCGTTAGCGCTCCAAGAGTCAGTAGTAGAACCTCCTTTACGAGATGAAAAATCATCTCTGCCTCTTCTACTGAATCCAGTTTCTCTTCGCCTTGTGTCACTTTCTGCATTCAAAGAAGTGGAAGCCGGTGACACTTCGTTTTGAAAAAAAGGCAAATGTCATAATAATTGTTGGGATATTCTCTCGTGTACCCCTCAACTTTTTCATTTTCTAAGATGTACCCCTCTTTTCTTGCAAAACCAACATTGACCATCAATCACTCTTAGCCACAAGTTCAGAATACGATAATTTTTTTCTTTTCAAATTGACCGTCTTTAAGAGATCTTCAGTTTGAAAAAGAATACACCGACGTCTCAAGTCGTAGTCGGGAATTATGGTCGGTCAAAGTTTATTCGTTAAAAAAGCTTTGACCAACCATAACTACCGGCTACGAGTTCAAAAAACGGTGATTTTTTTTTTCAAATTCAAGGCCTTGACAGATAATTGGTTTGAAAAAAAAATCCGTTTTCTGAACTCGTAACGGAGAATTATTGTCTGTCAAAGTTTTTTTTGTGAAAAATAAGGGGTACACTTTAGAAAACGAAAAATTTGAGGGGTACACGAGAGAATATCCCATAATTGTTTGTAGAAGTCAAGTTACTTGGAGGAACAGAACAAACCTTGTCTCGTAGTGTCAATTTCATCTTCAGACTCATAACTTGGATCCATTTTCGGATCTGCATGCACCTCTGGGATTTCATCCAACTTCCGTTGACGCTCCTCAGGTGTCTTCAGAAGCTGCAGTTTCTCTACACATTCTCTGAGCGTATAACAAGGTTAAGGAACTCTATTTTGTACCCGGGGAAAATTTCACAAATGATAGAGCAACTCAATACTCAGTAATAATTCTCTCATATTTTTGCTGCTTCCAGGAATATGTTTGGTAAAATCTATCTATATATATGGAACTCATCAAACGGTGAAAATTAAGTGGATGACCTGGAAAGGAATTCTAAGTCTACAAAGGGAAAGTTGCTTCCTGAATAAAGAAAGGAGATGAAGGTAGGCTAGTAACTACCCTATGTAGAGGTACTAGTAACCCACCTCCCCTCTAAGGAAATTTATTACCCTCATGCCTTACTTTTAAAACAGTGAGGTGCACTAAGGCGAGGAGATCCCAAGGCGACAAAGAGCTAGAGTATACTTTATAGACACGAGGTGCACAGTTTCTGCAAACAAATTTGTATTTTTTACATAAAATTTTGCACAATATTTCCCTTTTCGAATTTTAAAGAGGGATGACAAGCGCAGGAGTAAACACTAGGGATGTTGTGTCAAAAAGAAGGGAATAATAATTAAAAGAGACAAAAAATATAATGATTCGCATAGTGGTACTTCTCGCTGGTTGTGCCTTATCTATAAGGCACACTTAAGATGCACTAAGAGCACACCAAGGCGTTTTGGTTAGCGCCTCACTACTGCTTGACCTTAAGGGTGCGCTTTTTTTAATCTAAGCCTCATGTGAGAGTAATTATACTCACACTATCCGCTCAGCCATTCCGTATCTTCCTTTCCACCACCGTCACTTTCCTCCCTGTAAAAACTACTTCTACTCCAGGTGAACTCTATGTGGGCCTATTGAGGGAGAAAAGTGCCAGAAATCATATGAATCCTGTGTCCTAAAGCACATTTTACACCATTATATTCTGGGTCCGATTCGTGGCCACAAGTGTATATAACTAATCCTTATGACTTCCAAAGGCGATCCATGATTGCATATAAATAAATCCCTCAAGAAAAGAAGCCTTTAGCTCTGGACAAATAGAATGTACAGTACTAATGATTGTGGCGCATGTATATTCTAACCAGTAGGTCTTATGAGAGACCGTCNNTCAGTGGGTCCCTCACCCCATCATGTGAGAGGTCTCTCAATAACGCTATTGAGAGACCGTCTCTCCGGAGTTTTTGTGTATTCTAAAATCATGAAAGTCATTCCACATTTCCACCCCTACAAATGTTAAAAACAGAAGAGGCAGAGTATGATAAATCATTAAGTAATCACATGAATAACTCGTAACCATAAAATGGGAAAGGCTAAAGCAAGATGCTATGGTTCCCATGTAAAGGATATTCTTTTTTACGCCCTTTCTCACTAGCGCGATCACGGAGATGGCTGAGCCTTACAATTTCTGCTTCAAGCCACTGCAATGGTCATAACACATAAATGTCATTTACAAAGCTATCACAAGGATAAAGAAGCAAGGGTGAACCACAACAGCTACTAGAACAAAAAAAGCCAAGATGGAAAACAAGATGGCCAAGATATGCACATGACGGGTGAACCACAACAGCTACTAGAACAAAAAAAGCCAAGATGGAAAACATGATGGCCAAGATATGCACATTGTCATGCCTGACCTTACAATGGACTATGTCTAGAAAGCTACATAGCCATAGTCAAGTGGAAAAGGAGGATGGGAGACACAATTACAGACACACAGAGGCACCCAAAAAGAAAAACCTAATTAAAATCAACAGAGAAAAAGCTAGAAGTATGTATCTTACATCAAGAACTCTGACTTCCTGAAGTTCCCTAGCTTTATCAATAATATCACCCTGAAAAAAGACATTCATCTCAAACTCATCAGTGAATCATGTATGAGACGGTTTAATGCATACAGCCGTCTCATATTCACATTTTTTTGTAAAGAATCATATAAATTCAGTGCAGGTGTTTCAAGATTTTAAAACAATTTCCTTACCACAGTCATCCGGTTGATAAGTCCACATTTGATAGACTGACGCAATCGTTTACATTCATCCTACATGAGAAGCAAGAGAAATCTTATATTGTATCCAACAAAGAAATGTCAAACTGCCGGACAATCTTGAACCCTATTCACAGCAGTATTCAGAGCTATAATTTCACCAATACATGTATGACCGTACTGATTTCATGAAAGTGTTACACCAAAACAGTTTCAGATGGCATATGTTGCCTCCATATCACATAACTTACTCCACCACAGAAGTTAAGAGAATATTTAAATAAATAAAAAATTGCCGTCGGCAGTTGAGCATAGTAATCGATATCATCTTACATGTGTACAAAAAGCAAGTTGGTCGCTTCACCATTGTACTCAAAACATTACTTTAGGATCTTGAAACAAAATTAAAAAACATCAATGACGGAGTACAATTTAATAAAAGAGGATAACAAAGTTGACTTAAGGCTTGTGGATCTCTTTCATGCTTTAAGCAGATGTTTTACAACTAGGTATCAATCAGTGCATCATTGCCCTTTCACATGCATATATAAGAGAATACTTATTTCTGAATACGTTATTATTCGTATAAAAATCACCTCAGAAAAGTCCTGGTTGGACATTGTATCTATTGATACAGTCTCCGTCTTATCGAGATTCAAGATCTCCAGCATGATGTCCGTTGTCCTTTTGCCAACTTTGTATGGTTCAGCAGCTTTGCTTGTACCTAGTAGAAAACAATCTCAAGTTTAATCTAACCTAAATATATATGTTAAACTAAACCAAACATAATTCTAACTTTCTTAGACTTCTTACCAGTTATCTGCACCAGCCTGTAAATATCTTGGTTTTTGCTGCTGCCAGAAATTCTTATTCTGACAAAAGCCCCAACAGCCTTGTCATGGAATGTTTCCGGATTTTCCAGAAGTGCATCCATCAAGTTACGGCGCAAGAAAATTAGGTTAATGTTATGCATATCAATAGCAGCATAGTCATCAAGGTTTGACTGAGACCCCCTCCCTTCTCTTTTACGTGATTTTTTCCCCCTACTTTTGCTGCCATCATGGGGCGAATCAATGTTATCATCAGCATCCAGTTGCCTCGTTTCAGAAGTAGCAACACTTCCTTGATTATCATCAGCATCCTTTAAAAAGAAGTGTGATTCAAGTAGCTTCAACATTTCAAAATGACCAACTCGCGGCTTGTGAAATAATTTCTGTAGCATAGAATCACAAATAATCTGGCTCTGTCGGCGTGGATCACGAAGTTTGTTCGTTTTAATATATTCTAATAACAGTCCTTGTACATCAAACTGAGTTAAAACAGATCGGTCGCCCCTTTTCATGTGCATTATAAATTCCATTAGTTCCTTAGATGCCCACTCCGCATTGCTTTGTGCACCCTTGGAGCGGGACTTTAACAACCTTCTAGCTTTTCCACCCCTCCTACTACTAGTATCTGGAGAAGAATGTTCTGAATCTGAATTATTAACATCCTTTGGCTGGGATCTTAACCTCCTTTTAGACTTTCGTTTCCCAGAGCCAGTGTTCTTCTCTGAAGAGTTATCAGAATCATTGTCTACAGATTTAGAATTTTTCTTTGCCTTCTTCCTTTTTGAAACATTCACTTCTGAATTCTCATCGAAACTATCTGAATCACTTCCTGCATCGTTGTTACCCTCAACTGATGGTTGCTGCTTATCAGAAACTTTCGACGGATTTTTTGCATGTGAAAGCTCATCAGAGGTAATGCATAGCTTCTCCTTTTGTTCCAACCAGTAATCCTTGAACAGATATTCCCAGCTACTTTTATCACTAAAAGCATCCTGACCCTGTGGCAAAATTGGCTAAGAATAAGTTTGTGCAAGTGATGACAATGTAAATGTTTCTAAAGGTGGTCAGTAGTCACAAGGGTTCAAAATCTCGGCCGAGTTGTATCGGATTTACACTCTACCGATACGAGATATCGCCNNTACCGAGATTTAAAACCATGATAGTCACAATGACCACTAAACAGGATAAAACGAGATTAATTGTCAATTGTCGTTCACCAAGACTCTTAAAATAGGACTCTTTAAGTGCTCTCCAAGATGCTCCCCATTGCCAGAGAGCAAAAATAAGTGTTATTGTCTACAATGGGGGCACTTTTACGATTTTCATGTGCTCTCTAAGGAATATAATGGAGAGGAGCTCTCTATTTGCTCTTGGAAGAGCAAAGGAGAGCTAACTCTCAATTTAAAGTGGGATACAAAAGGTGAAACTGTAAGGAAACATTCGTTTTTCAATTCTATTTTATGTAAGCAAACAAAAAGGTAGGACCAAAATTGGAACGGATAGCACGTGGAAGAGTTTTGTTATCGTAGGTGCAAAATTGTTTGCTTTCCAATAAGTGAATGTAAATAGAGAGCAAAATAGGTGCTCTCCATCAATGACTATAATACATGCTCTTATCTTCTTTCTTGAGCATAAAATAGAGTCAGCATTTCTAATTTCTCAGCCAGAGGCACAAATACATTTGATTAATTTCTCAGCCAAAGGAGTCAATTCTAGAGTTATCTTCTAATGGGAAGGAAATGTGATGTTAACGAAAGGGGATAAATAATGAAACATAGCAAGCCAAGGGCCTTAACGAAAGTTAGCAGTCGAAGTTACAAATTTGTCGAACTGAGATAGTTAGCAATAATAAGAATCCTCCAAGTCACCATTATAATTGTGAGCTATTTCTGAAGTGCTGATTAGTAGTATTCCTCAGAGGCGGCTGCAAAACACGGACCTCAATCAAAGGAGGCTGCCAACAGCAGGCAGAGGCTTCTCTTACTGATGAGGTGGAGAGGGCGACTGAATGGGATTGTAGAGCACAAGAAGATGGCTTAAAGGTGAACTTCCTTGAACATGACACAGTTCAAGCATGAAACAAAAACAGTTCCGAATATCCTTCCTTGTACACTGGGAAACATGTCAAAGCTAGTTTCCAGGAAAATAAGGTTTGAAATATGTACAAAAGAAAAGAAACAAAGAGGTTGCGCTAGATGAGAGCACCCACACAAGCGGTAGTGCTGAAGAGATTATTCCTTTTACAACCTATCGACAACCAGTTAGTGAAGGTCCTGCTTATGTAGGATATTTGATAGACAAAGGTAGCCAACCTCACCAACCACGAGGTTAGCAGTGACACTACTCCTATGTCGTAGAAGACTAGAATCTAATGCTAACTTTTTCGTTATTGTCAACCATTGTAAGAACTTTTTTGAGCTTCAATACATGCAAAATTTTCATTCTTTATCGGTCATCAATTCTAACAAAGTTAAAATCCATGAACCAGAACTCAATAAAGGGAGCAGAAAAGAAACAACTGTATACATGAGCCCAGAGAGAGTGGAAAAAACATATACCATTTCATTTTGTTCACTATTTTCAATCACCATTATAGTTTTCATGCATGACTCACAGAATCCTTTGTTTCCTCTAACACAGAAAAATGCTGCATCCTTACTGCAGGCTCTGCACAAAGAGAACTGACAGGTACAACACTTAAAATAGGCATTCTTTCCACACTGGTTGCACATATGCCAACCTGCACAAGAAAAAAATAAAAAATAAATAACAAATCTGAGGGCAACGTAGGAGGTGTATGGCAACCATCATTATAACAAGTAACGAAACCAATAGAATCAAATTGCTCATGAGTATCAAGAAAGCAACGGCTAAATTGAAATCCAACTAAGTAAAAGCAAAAACTAATCACCCAATGGTTTTATTCAGGCCTTCAGAGTGATAGAGACAGCAAGCGGCCGTTTGGCTAATTTTGCAGCAAAATTATTTAAATGGAATACAATATTAGTCTTGATACCGTTAGTCACAGACTTAGACATGTTTTTTGTTGTAACTTTTTATTTTAGATTGTCCGGATAGGAACGTAGAACTAAAGGTAATCGATCTTTTTTTTGACCAAAAATAGTTCTTTTTAGTCCTTTAGAGTTATTCTTGCATTAAAAGAACAGATAGCCGGGGTCAGTTCCATAATATAAGCGATTTTAAATTATTTCACAAGTATTAAGAAAGTATTGGGAAATGTTGTATTATTAGTTAGGTGTTATAAATGCTCTTTGAAAATAGAAAGACAAACTGTTTCCACAAATAAAATGGCTTATTATAGATCACCTCTTTTTCCTAATTGTTAGTGCTTTGGAAATGAAAATAGGAAAATGAAAAATACAACCCTTATTAGGGCTGTATTTAAGAAGTATTACACGAAAACAATATGTATTACATGAGAAAATGTAAAACGACATATAAAAAGAATATTTTGATTTTTACTAAAACGACTTATATTATGGAACGGAGGGAGTATTAATCTAATAGTGTTGTCAAAGAGACAGAGTTAACATATGGTTTTTCGTGTTTTCAATTGACAACTTATCAAAAATTCAGGTGTAGTGGGGACAATGTAACTCTTTTATTTCTCATCGATGTCACATCATACGCAGTCCTAATATCACCGCAAGATAGACAACTTTTGCTCCAAAAGAACGGCTTGATGTTCAACAGTAACTATTCAGTACCCTAAACCAAGGTATCAAAAAAGAGTGCAAAAGCCCTAAAGAAACAAGTGATTGAGTACTTGAATAGCAGAACCTTCAATAAAGAAACAGCATAGCACAGCCCTTAACTAGAGTAGAGACAAATAGTAAAATATTCTACTATGTATGTCAAGATTTACCAACTTGAACTACTAAACTATTACAAAATGGTTTCTAGCTATGCCACAAAACATGCCTCAACTACTCGCGCAATATGATGATTGACCAACGTTTAAGTTTTCAATAAGCAGGCTTCAAATCTCTGATATTTATAACCTAAATAAAGTAAATTTTCCAATTAACATACAAGGCCTTAAATGACAGGTAGCTAATGTTAACTTTTTACAGGTAACAGAAGCAGAACGATGCAAAACACAATTCCCATTAACATAGAAACCAAACATACCACAGTACCAGTGGCCCTTGGTTTTGAAAAACTCGTCATCATGATCAACACAGGAAGGATGATAAGCCTTGGGACAGCCTCTGAAAAAAACAAGAAATCGAGCTTCAGATCAATTTCTTACTCCGCACATTTTATTACAAAAAAGCATAGTTAGCTGTCAAATTTATAAGTTACAACAGATTGGCTAAATTCCCATAGCATTATTTCCAGCGGAACCACAAGCTCATCATTCTTGGATTTCAAATATGACGGAATTAAGCAAAATGTCTCACTAATTCATATCACGAAGCTACCCCCCGCTCCTCCCCCCCTCTCTGTCTCTGTCTCTCTCATGAAAACGCAAAGGTAAGTTTGCGTATATCTGACCCAACTTTTTAGACATTGGGGGTAATGTTATAACACAAAGCAAAATAGTGCATATATTTGCAATCAATTTAAAAGAAAAGACGACAATACCTACGATCACATAATACAAGGTCCCCTCCATCAAGGCAGATGAAGCAAACATCCTCCCCTACAACCTTCCTAGATGGAGTTTTCACAACTCCAGCCTTCGCATTCCGCTTCCTCTTCCCACCACTTCCACTACCACTTTTCATACCCTCTCCCTCCATTTCCATTTCATTTTCAGCAATTGGTGTCCCCTCATCCACCATCAAATCATCTTTTTTCGCAATAGCCGGTGAATGGTCCATTACCTCATCAGCCCCGTTTACCTTACTCTCTTCTTGTGGCACCTCTTCTTCCACCTCAGCTCCTTCATCCTCTTCCTTTTCCTTCAGTTTTTTCTCTTCATCATCATTTTCCGCCTTGTTCTCAACTAACTGGTCCACCATTTCCACCTCCTCATTCAATGGTGGCGCGCCCCCAACTTCCAAATTCACATCTCCTTCGACCTCACTAGAACACAAAACCCCATCTTTTTCTTCCCTAACCACTTCTTCTACCTTCTCAACTGATTCATCCGCCATTTGTACCTCCTCATTCAATGGTGCCACATCCTCAGTTTTTAAAGTCACGTCTCCTTCAACCTCATTAGCACACAAAACCGCCTCTTTTTCTTCCCCGGCCATCTCTTCTACCATCTCCCCACCTTTCATAACCTCGTCTCCTTCGACCTTTTTGGCAATTGACGAACCTTCTCCTCCATCCAATTCCCCATCTTTCTCAATAACATCCTCATTTTTCACTTCCATATCTTCCACTTTACCAACATCCTCGCCCCCCTCATTTCTAACGTTCATCTTATCAGTAACAGTCACAAATTCACCTGACATTTTCGCAACCTGTTCATCATTTTCTTCTATTGGTTCATTTACATGTTTTACCTCAGTTTCTCTATCTACACCTTCAACACTCTCATCACCTTCTGTTAACAAGTTATCACTAGCAACAAACGGTACCTCGGCTTCTTTGACAACTACTTCCTCCTTACTCTCTAGTTTCGATTCCTCGTTACCCTTGCTATCAATCCCTCCCTGAACAACCTCATCAACTACTAATTGGTCAGAAACCTTAACCTCCGGCAATGGCGGAGCTACATCCTCGTCGCTCTTTGCTTTCGTTTTCGATTCCTCAACATTCTCGCCATCAATTTCTCTACCCACAACCTCACTAACCGCCAATTTGTACGAAACCTTAACCTCCGGCAATGGCGGAGCTACATCCACAGCAATCACACCTTCAACTCTCTTCAATTTCGATTCCTCGACACTCTGGACCTCGCCTTCTCTCTCATCAATCACCTTTTCCAATTGAGGAATCTCCGGTGAATCTCCGGCAGGCATAACGGCATCGCGTACCTCCAATTCGTCGGAAACCTTAACTTCCTGCAATGGCGGAACTTCACACGTAACATTCACATCTTCCACTCCTTCCAAATTCGATCTTTCGGCATTCTCAACCTCGTTTTCTCTCTCCTCGTCGTGAACCGCCATTAATGGAATACTCTCCGTCGAATCTACGGCGGTCGAAACGGCGTCGTTTAACTGTAATTCGTTTTGAGGTTCGGATTCTAACGATTGTTGTTGTTGTTGTTGTTCTACTGAAGGAGAAACCATGGTGACATCATCTTCGTCCTCCATTGATGAAGAATAACCTGAAAGATTAAGAAAATTACGAAGAATTGAAGAAAACACGATTCAATTTGGGGGAAAATCGGGGATTTTAAGCGAAAAACCCTAAAACTACAAATACGTTTCTTCCCGAACTCTATCGGTTGTTGTGGTAGTTATGTTATTGTTCTCCACTTCTCGTCCTCCCAAAAGGAGTCTCTTGTTTTGCCATTAAAAATTTTAGAGATATTCTTTCATGTACACCCGAATTTTTTCGTTTTCTATGGT
>LHUT01005308.1:5499-15835 GCA_001412135.1 Silene latifolia subsp. alba | reverse complement strand
TCACATGAATTGGAAGTTCCCATGAATTTCAATTCCTGCACAGAAGTTGCTTACCTAGGCCCCCTAGATAAGTTAGAATGCCTACATGAATTGCACTTCTTTCATGGCAACCAAACAATTTTTTGCAATTCACATGAATTCCAAATTCACGTGTTTTATGACTTCCTAGGCAATACAAATTCCTATATGCAACCAAACGCCCCCCTAATAAATCTGCTTGTTCGTGACCTGTGGGCCAAAATTTGAAGTAGGCCCGCACAAATGTTGATAGTCAGATAATGGGCTAAATCAATGCGCTATGGATATATAGCTACTTGATTGCTAGCAGGCATGGGCACTGTGGCCCAAACCAATGCGTATAAAAGCCCGATTTCGAAAACCGTTACACTTCTCCACAGCAAAGGAAATTTAGGCGGGAAATACTGTTATGTTTACGCGGTAAAACCATTCTCTCAGGACTTTCATCGAACACCTTACACGCTCGCTATTCACTCCGTCTCAATCATTATTTACCGGATTAAATTACGCCTTACAAAGAATACGAAAGGTAAACAAATGATTGAGACAGAGGAGTACAATTTAGGTCGAATTAATAATCTTACTAAACCTCTATTGTAAAACCCTAATTATTACTTCTTCCCTAAAATTTTCGCATTTTGAAACCCTAAATCTTCAATCGAAGGATCAAGTTTCTGTTTACATCTAATCAGGTGATTCTTCTTCATCTTATTATAGACGAAGTTCTCAGTTTAACAGTTATTATTGATTTCTGCGCATTTTGGTTATTGATTTCTCCAATTTAGACGGAGAAAATGTAGAATTGTCGAGTTTGATTTATCGAAACAACCATTTTCATATCAACATTGTTTAAAGTTGCGACTAATGTATGTTCTGAGGTTATGGTGATATTGTTCCGCCTCCCACGTAGACAAGTTAAATGTGAACGAGCGAGTATACTCCCTCTGTCCCGGTCATTTGTTATCCTATTACATTTTGGGTGCCTCATCAATTGTTGTCCTTTCTATTTTAGGATTGCATTTGATGAGAAATTTGATCCGCCACCCTTAATTTGGTCCACTTGTCATCTAATGATTGGCCCCAATCTCTTTCCTTGGTCTTTGTGCCAAAACCAAAGGACAACAATTGATCAGGACGGAGGGAGTACTTAATTTAGCGAGATTTTGTTGGTGTAGATTATGTTGCCTTCCAATTTTTCCTTCTTCCTGCTACAAAAAAGGTCCCTTTTGTCTGCTGTTATCCGGCCTTATTCTGTTGTCATTGATTAATTGGACTGGCAATGGGAGAATAACTGAATAACCATTTTGTTCTGTAAGAATGCGATAACTTCTTTGATTCTAGACCGATGCCATGCCAATTAATTAGGCGAAACAAAGCTTATCAAGAACCTGCAACTGATAAATGCTTGTGATATTATGTTTTCAGTAGTAAAGAGACGTAGATAGAGTTGGAAACCGATATTTATAGAACTTTGCCAGCTGTTGGTCAATTGCCGAATTGTTTGTTAAAGTTTTGCGGCTACTAGAAGACATAAAAGATTACTACATTTACATTCCTAATTCTATAGTAAGGTTACTGCATTATCTAATTGCTTTTCAGGTTGTCGGAGAAGCGTCCAAACCCTGTACAACTAAAGCTATGATCAGCTTGAGTTTCTAGCATCAACTTAGCACATAACTGCTCTTCTGTATGTTAAAACTTCAGCTTACTTTTATTTAGGTTATCGTTGAATTTTTGTTTAGCAGTACAATGAAATAATTTGCTTGCTAAATTTATGCGAGGATTAACTAACCTGAAACATTAACAATTTTTTAAAGATAAGACAATGGTGTACGAAGTAAATGAAGAACTAAATCGTAGTGTGTGAAGGTGGAGGTTAGGGCAGAGGTACGTGCAGAGTTGAAGTGCGACTGGGAGTGGCTGTGGTGAAGCGGTGAAGGTGGGAAGTATAAGACTATGTGGAAGGAGCAGAGGTAGGGGATAGGCAAAAGTTGAGGCGTGGGCTGAGCATGGCCGTGCAAAGTAGTACGACAGTGGGAGCCTGTTCAGATGCAGGCTGTAAGTGGGCATCTGTGCAGGTATTGAGGCACGGGCGTGTATGAGTGTGGGTATTAATTGGGAAAGAGAGAAGACCATAATTTTCCACCTTTTGTGTTCTTACCCCAACTTATTTTATCCTTTCGTCTGTCAATATTGGCAGTAATCAGCGATTATGTTGATAGGTTTTGACTTTTGAATGCTGCATGGCTATCTTCAAGTGATCTGAAAATCATGTATTTAGATGATCAGATTGAAGAGATCTCCAGGCTGTAACAATGGAGAAAAGCGGCCTGACACAGTTATTTTTCTTTTTTTTTTTTTTCCGTTCATTGGAAAGAAATGTCAGTGTCACATCACTGTTGGATGTGTTTTTCATTTGCCATACATTGGAACCTACTGTGCGATAATTCATTTTGGTATATATAAATTCTGTGGAGCTCTTGAATCAGTTAACAGAAAAATTCATGAAAAGGGAGGGTCAAAGCTTGCTGATACAGATATATTTTTATCATAACCACAGCATTACAATGTTGTTTATTTATCAGATGTTTCTACTAAGCTGACGTACTAAACTTACAGAAGTGATGATGGTTCACTGATGCGAGAGCAATACATGCCATACTCGAATACTGCAATCTAAACTACCACTATAGAGAAGATAATTAGAGGATGACGAGCTATCATGTCTGCTATAATAAGAATCTACTGCGGCAGTCAAGCACTTGACTGGGCCTTGGTGCCCTTGAAGTACTGCTAAGCAGGAATAGTTTGTCCCGAATGCCTTCCAAACTCTGATAGTTTTATCAGCTGAACCACTGCAAACTAAATCATCTATTGTAGCCAAGCACAATATAGCCTTGGTATGTCCCCTTAGCGCTCCCAAAAGATCCATTCCTTCATCGTATCCTCTCTTTTCCCACACTAATATCGATCTATCACATGCCCCGGAGTACAGCAAAGATCCATCTGTGCTTAGCGCCAAGGCGTTAATCCCAGACTTGTGCTCTTCTAGGGTACTAATCAGAGAATGCTTCTTGGCTCCAGGCGTCTTTCTCCAGATCTTTATTTTCTTGTCTGCTGAACCTGTGTAAACAGCTCCATCATTAGACACTACAACTGCATTTATAGCATCATCATGTGCATGAGTGACAGACTCCAAACATTTGAAGTCCGACCTTCTCCAAATCTTTAGTGTCCGATCCCATGAAACTGAGTAAAGGAGGGACTGATCCGTCGATATGGCCAATGCAGAAACAGTGTCCACATGGTGTACCCATGTGCATTTTTTGTGGCGTCGAATCTGAACTTGGTTATTTGGGTTTAGCAGTTTGACTGTACGGTCACCAAGTGTGGGTAGGCTAGCTATTTTTTCATATCTGTGGTTCTGGTGTGGGTCTTGAGATTTGGTCTTCCATACACGGATTTTACAGTCTTGGTGTGCAGTGAAGAGCTTGTTGTTTAACACCACCATGCACTTCACTGCACTCTTTCCTAGAGCGACCACATTATCAGCTAGGTTCTCATCATTTGCTTCATGGCTGAGAGGGTTTCGTTTCCAAATTCGGATTTCATTATCCGAAGAGCCACTGTATAGATATTTTCCAGCCAAAGTAAGAGAGAAAATGTTGGAGGTATGACCTGTGAAAGTGGTTATACAGTAGCTTTGAACGGTTGGAAGATGAGTTAGTTGATCGGAATTTGCTGTAAGAGTTAAAACTTTGGGTAGGCTTGGGACAGAGGAGAAGGAGGACGACCTTAAGTTATGACCGTCTGACTCTGACTCTTCACTCAAATGATATGGAAGATGATATGTCATCGTCTGCATCTTCCCGGAGATAAAGACGTTTAGGGAGAAGGGAGGAAAGTTCGATGTATTAGAGAAAAATGAAAATGAAGTGTAGGAGGAGGAATAAATTCTGATAGGCAGTATGCTTTATATAGTGGTGATAAGTCCTCTTGTGTTCCCTTTTTTCCATAAAAGCACCTGCTATTATTAAAGGTTCTACAAATGCATATTAGTGTTTTTTAGGCAAATAATTCATTTCCTTTCCCCTAGGTTTAAAATTATGAGCAGATTACCTGTACGATTATCGTTTCATAATCTGATATTGACCTGAAAATGAGTTGTTTAATTGCCTTTTGTGCTGGCTTTTGTTAGATGATTGGTTAGTACGCTATATATATAATTACTAAACCAGGATTATGACTTTGGTAATTAGATAGGAATTTGTCTCTAATGTTGGGTGGTTGAAACTTGTGAAAATAGATGAAATAAGAATCTCAGAATGATTTTGTCATAATCTTTTATCTATAATCTAGTACATCATTTGTTTTAATGTTATCTATATCATGTATAGTTGTTTTTCTGTGCTATTTTGTAACATTTTTTAAGTTCCATGATTTGACTTATATTGATAATTTAGCTCTTTGCATTGGCTGATTCCCACATGTATATCTATTATCACCTAAACAGGATTTTAATAAGAATACATAAAACAATGGCTTGTAACTAATATCTTCTAGGTGTCTGCTCTGAATTTGCCCGTCAACGCGACACGTACTCTTGTTCCATTTATAGTGATCTTGTGCTTAGCACTATTATAAACAAAACTAGTTTGGTTAGTAATCTTAGTTAGTTGTAAAGTGCATTGAACAGCTTATTAGTCCATTTGATTGTGCAATAGTTATGTTTATACTAATAGAAAATATGAGGCTGGCAGCAGCATTGTTCTTTTAAAATGGGAGTTGTTGCAATGTCAATTTGATGATTAAGATGCTTTGCTCTCAGTTTCCTATTTCTTTTGCTATATTTTAGCTACTACTTAACTTGTTCTGTGCTTTCTTGCTAGGGACACTTACGATACTGATGAAAGAGGATCCTCTGTCCCAATTAGTAACTAAAACAAAGTGTATCGAAAGTCACTGCTGCTTGGTATGTTTTTTATCCATTCTTCCAATAGTTTCTCCAGTTCTTCACTTTCCATTTTGCTCCATTGCGCTTCATATTTCAGTATGTGGCATGAAGTTCTTGTAACCCAAAAAATTTGTAGGCTCGACATTCTTGTAGCGTCCCATTTATGGTGATTTAAGAGTGTTTGAGGACGTAAATCGTCTTTTTTATGCTGATTCATGAGTATACTTTCCTTCAAGAAAATTTTTTATAGCTAGGCATCAATGTCTATAGAACAGGGCACCAAACCTTATGAGCTAAAGGGGAATAGGCCCATGTGCATGTAAATTTCTAGACTGTTTTTTAATGCAATTATCATAGCATTCTTTTCTTCTATGTTTCACTATAAATATGTATTTTTGGCTAAAATTCAGCTGCATGAAAGTACTTTTCTGGCTTCATTTGACCCTTGAGCCCTTAACCGTTGATTTTGGTTCTTTAAGAAGCAATATCATTCACTGAGGTAACTTTTACGCTGCTTTCCCTTGTCCTCTTCTCCTATTACGAGTTCAATTCTCGTTGCGACATCTGTGCCACTTACTGTGATAGGAAATGTTTCAGTTGAATGTCTAATTTCCACAACTGAGGAAGAGGATACTGATGCAACAGACCAGCACCTGAGATGTTTCTCTGTATGTTGTGGTAATTACTGTTGATTCATTATTTTGCTGCAAGAAAGAGGCAATTTTTTTCCGAAACTAGGAGCATTTACGTAAACTCCCAAGATTAAAACTAGTAATCTTATTCGCATTTTGTAACTGAGGCTATTGTACTATCTACATTGCTATTTTTGTGTCGTGCCACTGCCACGTCTGTTATGTCTCTTCTAAGAGACAATAGTTAATGATTTTATCGGGTTTAACTTAATATGCCTTGTTAGTTTCGGTATCACAGTCAATAATAGTTATATTAACATAATTTGAGTAATGCTTAACCTCGTGCTATAAGCTATGCCAACTTTGGAGCTGGACCCAATGTCTATGCTTTCTGCAACTCACTTACTATTCCCCAAACACTAACAGAAATTATGGAAAGTGGTTTCTGAAGTGTACTTTTCCTTTTAAAGTATTATTATATTGCTCAGCGTACCAATGTCCATCCTCTTTTGTCTGTAGGAACCCACACGGCCACACCTGAGATGAAGATTTTGCACTGTAAGTAAAAAATGATGTTCGAATTACGTCACGGCATAAAAAGGATGCCAAATTGTGTTTAATTATAATATCAGCCTCCTACTTGTGATAAATAATGCCATCTTTATGACATGGAATTAATAGAGACTAGAGATTATAGAAACAGGATGAGTCTGGGACTCTGGGTCCTCTTTCATGTGCTATATTTCTTATGGCAGACATGAGATATCGTATTCTTACATGATCTCCATTTGTGTTTCTCTAATCTGACTAAACTTTTAACATGTCACTGTATGTTTATCATACTAATCCTAGCCTATGAACGTTTCTTTGGCCAAATGACTCTTTAAGAGTTCAGACTCTTAGGTACTATTGCAATTTCCATTGATGCCTCGAAAGTGTGGCTCAGCTATCCTCTTATTTCCGGGTTTGAGACCTGCCATAAACACCATAGACAATCAAAGCATCTACAAACTAATTTTTTTTGTTGTTGAAACAGCTTTTTATTATGAGTTAATGATTTTCGAGTGTATCTGAGCTACATTAGTCGTATAATATTAGCTGCTGGTCGGAAAAACCCGGCCTTTTAATTTCTCAGCTAGAAATTGTTTTCTTAGACCACAAAATCACAAGTCTCTACTCTGTACCATTTATGCTGCTGAGGTAACTTGGTGGCTTTAAGTGTCATTCATCTCTGATTTGTTAGACTTTCTGGTACAAACATATCATTCATTCTCAGAATCTGGCCCTTTTGTGTTGTTAACACATGGTAAGATTGCGTACTTCTGACCCCTCTTGCCCCACAATGTGCAGGAGCCATTGAGGCACTGGGGTAACATTGTTGTTTCTTGTTATGTGGTTGAAGTATATATCTCAGTGCATCTTCTTGTCGAGTTTACATAGGGGTAACGTTGCTTTTATCTAAAAACTTCAAAAGATTTAACCATAATAGTTCGCGTTTTTTGTATCCTCATAAAGAACTTGGTAAATTTTTCGGCTCGAATGCAGAGAATTGGATTCCATCCTTTGAACTTGCTTACATGTATTTGTTGCACATCCAAAGTAGTATTAAATGCTAAAGAATTTTACCCTGTACTTAACTATTTAACCTGCAGTGATCACTATTAATCAGTTATTTTGTTACAGTATGCAAGGAAAAGTTAATTCTCAAGGTTAGGTGAACTACTGAATTATCATCACGTACAAGATGAAATCATGAAATCAGACCACCATGTGCCTCTACAATCTAGGGTATGTTCCTTTACCTCTTTTTTCATCTACCCAGGTCTCAAACATTTTCTTACCTAAGATGCTCCTGTCTATTATTTTCCACCTGAAATATTTATCTGCTGACATTAGCATTCATCTCGCATCGCCACGTCTCGCGACCCGTCTCATCATTCCTCCCTATAGCTTGCAACTAATCAAACTACCAAAGCAACCCTACCTCTATGTTTTTACTATGTTTTCAGTAAGATTCCCCTGAATGGAAATACCCTAAAATGGTGGTTTGAATAAAGTGGGGAGTATACTTTTACTCATGATTTTACGTTTGAAGTGTTTGCTTGTTCATGTGACATTGTTGATGCTGTTTCTCTTGTTTTGGTAAAGAGTTTGAGAAACTTTCTCAAGAATTTTGGACACTCGAAACGTGTCTAGTGTAGCAGTAAGTTTCAATAATGGATGTTTGATTTAATATAAACTACGTGTATGGAGATGCTTTGATTTGTGGTTTGGTTGTTGTCAATTTTATTGACGGTTTTTGTTCGTAAAATCTATGAATGCACGAGCTAAAAAACTCAACTTAAACGGAAAAGTTTACGCTTTTTGCTTAATTTTTTGGTTTGAAATGAAAATAAACTTGTTTTGTGACCAAAAATGCGCTTAATTTTATTCATGCATAATTGCATACAGAGTACAACCAAATAGTAGTAAGAAATAAAGAATTTAGTAATTCTTGGCTACTGTGTGTCAAATATGTTTGGGTTTGCAATGTCCCTTTTTGGCCCATTTGTGAAATAAGCTGGGGTTGTTATTTAGCCCAATTGCTATTCATCATCGACGAATTACTTCAAATCATGTCGACAATATTGTTGAACCATCCAACATTCCCTTGCCTTTCCTTCTGATTAAACCACAAATATTAATACTTGATAATAGTTGACCCGAAAATGTCCCGAACCCAAAATCACCCTGCCCGTCCTGATCTGACTTGAACTCTTGCAAACCCAAAATTGACCTAACCCGAACTGACCTGACCCGTTCCCGACCCTTTTTACCCGTTCCGTTTGTCATGTCTATAAATAAGTAGGGTTCAACTTTTAATTAGTAAATGACGAGTTTTGGTATCCGTCTGGGTCCAGAATACTTAAATTTACCTTACCACGAATACAGTACGGAGTACATTATAAGGCCCAACTCTCAAGGGCCTGCCCCCTTTCAGTCTTTCACAAACTGTTTCAGGACAGAGGCAGGGGAAACCGGACTCGCTTGACCGGTTGAGCCATGGCCTATCGTTCCATGAAGAATATGTGCATATTACTCCGTATTATATTACTCGTGGTAGATGTGATCTACTACGGGTAACAATCCGGAATATATTTGTCGCAATAGTATATTTTCTTCGCTGAATGCCGGTGTGATTCTGATTATTTGGTGTGGGTCCGTTAGTTTTATCTTCACCAAAGGCAATCAGTTGAACAATGATAGAAATGACATTATTAATAATACTAAAATAAACATCAACATTGAAAGTGATTGTGCCACAGTTATCCAAGTTTTGAAGTTGCAGAAGAGGGGAAGATGCTTGCTTTATTTAGTATATATGACGATATTTATTTATTTTGTAGTAGTTTTGATAATGTTAGTTGGTCTTGGGTGTGTAGGATAGCTAATAAGATAGCACACTAGCACATAAACTAGCTCATGTACTGCCGTGGTCCGTAGGCAGAAGAGTATGGGAAAACGATATTCCCCAAAATATTGCTGATGCTGTGGTATGGTCGAGGATTTAGATGATATGAATTAGTACCCATATTGGGATTTCAAAAAATAGGATAGTGATAGGGCGCCACCGGGTGTCGCCCAAATTGGGTGCCACCCTCTCGCGCCCTTTCATTTTCCAAAAAAAATAAGCATCAACATTGAACAGCGCCCCTTATCTTCAACACATACATTCCATTTTTGGGAGTTTAACACTCACATTGAGCTGAATATGTCTGAAAAGATGTCAATCCCAATACCATATCGCCAGTTATTTATAGATGGTGAATGGAGAGAACCCTTCAACAAAAATCGTATTCCCATTATTAATCCTGCTACTGAGGAGATCATTGGTCTGTTTACTTTTTTTTTACTTTTAGTTTCTTCATGTAATCAAGTTTTTAACTTGGTGAATTTTAATAACAAGTACTGTATGTTAATAATTTGTTCTATATAGGTCTCAGTTTGATTGATGATTGTGTGATATCTTGGAAATGTACAACTTGGTTTTAATGAATGTGAGGAATATTTTAATCAAAGATAAATAAATAACTGGGGGAGGAGAGTATATGAATTTGTGGGCAGTGTCTGTAATATGTAGCAAAAGGTTTTGATCTTTTGGCTTAGACTATGATATATACAGACTTGAACGTTAGTTGTGTGCTATGTTACTCCGACACCTCACTTTGGTCACGTGTCCAACACTTAAATTGTCTGACACTTCGACACTTCATATTAGACCAAAATATTGAGAACTTTGCAGGGAAATAATCCTATCCAACGCCGTTTTGTGCTCAACTAATTCAAAAACAATGTAGCGAATGGCTGATTTTCTGGCTGGTACTTTTATTCTTGAAACTGTTGTATTTGTGAGACAATCAACCTGCATAAGGTCTGAAATATGAATGCTGTTGATATGAACTCCTTGCCATTGAAAATGAATCTGGAAGTTCTGGGGTTGAGGGTTTTTATATCTTTTTTTCTTGAAATGGTGTATTAGGTGATATTCCGGCTGCAACTGCTGAGGATGTGGAGGCTGCGGTTGCTGCTGCTCGAAAAGCTCTTACACGGAACAAGGGGACAGAGTGGGGATCTGCAACTGGAGCTCATCGTGCCAAGTACTTGCGCGCTATTGCTTATGAGGTATAGAGTTTAATACCTTGTTTGCTGAAGCTGTTAAGATTTACGGCCAAATACAACAACAACAACAACA
>LHUT01005307.1:0-24756 GCA_001412135.1 Silene latifolia subsp. alba | reverse complement strand
TTTATCAATCAATTGAGCGGAAAAAAAAAAAAGGTTGCTTAATTTTTAGTTTATTTTAGATTGTTTTTTAGTTTAAAGGAGACATAAAAACCATTTTAATGTTAATGAGATTTGAACCGAGATCATGAACACTACTTTTCATGACTTTATCAACTACGAGTTGTCATTCCGCAGGTGAATGATTGTAATATGCAAAACCATCGATCGTTCCCCTAGTCACCTGTATGTGCTGTTATTATACTGAAATTTATGAATCATTTGTTTATGTTCAAAAGATGCAACTGGTGAACTGAGGATAACCTTTCTTTAATTTTTAACGGTCAATAAATGACAAAAACGTATGAATAAGGTCAATAGAGCCGTTTTAGATTACAAGTGAGATCATTAAAAACAAGACGATGAGATATTAAAGGAAACAAAGGATTGGCTGCCGTGTTTCACGTCAACATTTGACGGCATATTTAATTACTTGTTGGTCTTCTGAAGTAATAAGCCTAAATTTTGTAATCATTTTACAGTTTAATGTGATCACTATTGAAGTCACCATATGGGCCTGAGGTGGAGGCCTTGTATTGTGTGGTTGGAGATGGGAATGGACGGACTCAAATGGCCTTCTAATCCGTCTCTTGTATGGTGACTTTTTCTTTTTGATATAAACTTACATTTTATCAAAAAAAAAAANNGTTTAGTGGTTAAGACGAAAGTATTGTGGATAATATGTCTAAGGTTCGAAGTTCCCTTCCTTCTATTATAATGCGACTAACTACCGACTAAGTACGCGTTTCGTTAGTTTTAAGCGTGTAGTAATAAAAATCTCACCATAAAATACGACACGACATGCTATGGTCATGCGTTCAAGTACGACACGACATGCTATGGTCATGCGTTGGCTGCCATTTCTATTTTAAAGGCACGACACAACACGAAACCCACCTTCCCGTGCTTGGGCCGTGCCAATTTCTCTTCTAGGAATGGTGGTCAGCACGAGGGAGTGTTTGGCACGACCCACTTCCATAACAATTAATCCACATACTCACATGAACTATTCACCGTTTCATAAATATGGGTGACATTAGTAATTTCGAAGTGACGTTTTGCCTTCCCTTTATAGGTATACAATAAGTAGTAATGTATACACTCAATTAATACAGAAATGTTTTTTCCATTAATGAGGATCATATCTTATGTGATATATTGATATGCCTAAGTATGGTAGATATTCAAAAATTAATGCAATAAACTCAATATTGGTAGATATTGGAAAATTAATGCAATAAACTCAATATTGATATATTATCAACATATGGCAGTAATAATAGTACTGAAGATGTCTTAGTCTAGTGGTTAAGATGAACCTATTGTGGATAATAGGTCATAGGTTCGAATCCTCTCTCCCCTCTATTGTAATGCGACTAAATGTACGTTTCGTTATATAAAAAAAACATATAGTAATAATAGTATAATAATCACATAGTCTAATGTTACTCCGATGGTACCATAATAATCACATAATCTAATGTTACTCCAATGGTACCAATCCCGGTATCATCAGATTACATTTTTTCATAAAATAACCATTCTACATCCATTGTAACTTACAATCGTCGCAAAAGAGACCGAGTGCTTCCACTAAGATCTAAAGAACCCACATTATTGTCCTTTAGAAACTTTACTCAAAATTCCAGCATAGAAAGCACTTGGAATAATACTAGCCTCATGTATTACTCATCTCTTTAGATTTCTTTACTCAATTTCCTTCATGGCAACACGGTCATAACGCTACGCCACACAAAATTAGTCAAGTACTTTGTACGTGTGGACCCCACACACTTTCCACTTTATTACCAATGAATATTGAGCTAGTCTTTCCTAAGACAGATATATAGAACAAATCTTTTCCCTTTTCCTATATATTATGCTTTTGTCATTCATCTCATATGAAAATATTTAACTTTCCTTTAAACTTAAGGCGAATATATATCCGCTTTTAAATGAGAATTTGCCATAAAATATTACTGTCCTAAATTACATGTGACCTCAATCAATGGGATTCTATACAACGCATAAAATAAAAATTGCAAACGACAAGTTTTCTTAAAGACAACTAGATTCATTTACTTACGTTGCTTCTTCCCTGTTTCCCTCTCAACCTTCCTTATCTTTATGATATAAATATAACACCACTCTTATTTATACCCGTTATTATTATTACTTGTGTTACAACATTAGCATAACTCGATAATAAATAAATAAATAAATAAATTTAGAGGTTTCCGAACTCTCTAAGTTCAAATAATAATGGGGGCGATAAGGAAAAACCGAGCACCCCCTTGTAACATCATGTTGTTATTGTTATTAGTCTACATTGTGTCGATATTTCGTGTTGGGTCTGCATGGGGTATAGGCGTTAATTATGGTACGTTGGGGGATAATCTTCCTCCACCGGCTCAAGTAGCGGAATTCCTACGGACTAAGACGTCTATTGATCGGATTAAGTTGTTTGACGCGAACCCTGATATTGTTAGAGCATTTGGTAATAGTGGCATTGCTGTGACTATAACCGTGCCTAATGGTGAGATACCGGGTTTAGTTCAGCTTCCTGGTGCACAACAATGGGTTGCGGCTCATGTTTCGCCGTTTGTTCCTCAGACTAAGATTATTCGAGTTTTGGTTGGTAATGAGGTGCTTCATTGGGGTCCACAGAACCTTATTGATAACCTTGTTCCTGCTATGCGTACACTTTACCTGGCCCTGCAGCAGGCTGGTCACAGGAACATTCAGGTATCACAAATTTTATGTTTTTGTGATTAGTTATTCAGCTAATCTTGCTTAAGACGGAGGTATCCGTCTTAATACTAAAACGGGTCAAATATCATCCTACATGTGGATATATAACAAATCTTTTACTTTTCCTTGTGCATTCTGCTTTTGGCTAGATTTTGGATATATAACAAATCTTTTACTTTTCCTTGTGCATTCTGCTTTTGGCTAGATTTCAGCTAGTGTGATTTATGTGTGAGAGCTAAATCGTTGTCGTTCTTGGTAACGGGTAGCTGATTATAGGAGGGGGGGATTCGAATCTGGGACCTAACACAAACAATGCTCGAAATTCTGAATATTAACCATGAGGGTGAGACCCAATTTGTGGATCTAGGATTTGAGAAACCAAATTCAATGATTCTGGATTATGATAAATTAATCAATATTCTCAACGTAATTTTCATTATGGGTCATTTGGAAAGAATCTTTGAACAATTCAAAGGTAATACTGCATTCTACATACATCTGATCCCGGTATTTGTTGGAGACTTGGAGCCCTCGAGGTGAATCAGGTTATAGATGAACCATTTCAACCAAAACCTTGGGTTGAGGCCCAACAATTATATTTATTTCCAATTCCGCTCCTCACTCGAATGCTCCCATACCATTCCACTTCGTGAGTTATTGGAGGCTGTCAGGATTTGAACCCGTGACCTTTGGTCACAAAGGCTCTGATACCATGATAGACGAACCATCTCAACCAAAACCTTAAGGTGATGGTTGAGGCCCAACAATTAATATTTATTTCCTATTACGAGGCACGTAAGTATAATTGTTGGATGTAATTTCAGTTACCTCTTCTAATTCTATTACTATCAGAATTGTCAGACACATTGTTAGACTCCAGTTATTCGACGTTTGTGATCAGCAAAGTCGGTGTTCCTTAGTTTAATGAATGAGAACTAGTTACAATATATTTGATAGTATTTGGTTTCGTAGTTTATGGAGATGTAGGGGGTTTACATTGCTTCGCCTGCAATGCAATTTTCTAATACAGTTCATTCATGAATCTTTGTTATGCAGGTCTCAACTCCTCATTCCTTGGGGATTCTAGGCAGGTCACAGCCCCCAAGCACAGGCCGGTTTAGACCCGGATGGGACGTGGGTGTATTGAAGCCAATGCTTCAATTCCATCGTGAAACTAAGTCACCCTTTGTTGTCAACCCTTACCCATACTTTGACACCGGTCCCAAGAACGTCAACTTCTGCATCTTTAAGATGAACAGAGGAAGGCTTGACAGGTGGACAAAGAAGATGTACTTCAATATGTTTGAATCACAAATGGATGCAGTTTTCTCTGCCATGAAGGCGTTGGGCTACCCCGATGTTGACATTGTGGTTGGAGAGACAGGATGGCCTACTGTAGCCGAGTCTTTCCAGACTTGGGTCACCCCCGAAACAGCCCAGACTTATAACTCGAGGTTGGTTATGGCGGTTAACTCAGGCAAAGGGACACCACTGATGCCTGGGAGGAAGTTTGAGACTTACATCTTTGGACTGTTTACCGAGAACCAGAAGCCTGGACCTATTGCTGAGCGGAACTTTGGGCTGTTTAGGCCTGACTTCTCGCCCGTTTATGATATTGGCGTTATGAGAAATGGGCCAAGGGTAAGTGACTTACCAGTAGTTATGTCAATTTACAGCTTTGCATTTGCATACACGACTTTACGTCTGCAAAACTGCATTGTGCTGTAATCATACCTTTTCTTGCGCGTTCAATCAAAGTTAGTTATGCCAATTGATTAACACTTTGTTACTTCCCTGTTTTCAGCCTCGCCCACAGCCCCATCCTCAGCCTCGCCCTCAGCCAGGCCCCGGGAGAAATTGGTGTGTGCCAAAATCAGAGGCCACTGATGCCCAATTACAGGCCAATATCAACTATGTTTGTAGCCAAGGAGTTGATTGTCGCCCCATTCAAGCCGGTGGTGCATGTTTCAACCCCAACAACGTACGGTCCCATGCAGCCTATGCAATGAACTCTTATTATCAGACAAAGGGTCGCCAACCCTTCCAATGTGACTTCTCCCACACTGCTGTCCTTAGCAATCGGGACCCAAGTAAGTCCGTTTAATCTTCTCTTTGCAATATTTTGTACTCTACGTGCAGCTGTACGTTGATAATGAAGAACTGGTTTTAAGACGGAACTTGCTTTGAGCTTATGAAGTAGACTTTCTGATCTCTTTGTGAATGCGGTCCAGATTTACGTCATGGATTTAATCTTAACATCCTATGATCTTGTTCAGAGTTCTAATCTTGTTTTTCTTTCATTGTGTAGGCACTGGAAATTGTAGATATATCTAAAGGACGCTCAAGCGGAGACAAGATTTGGTTGCTGTGGATTAGGATTGGCTTAGAACACTAATATTCATAACCATTAACAAAATCGTCGTAGTTAAATCATCTTCTTCATTAGTTATATGTTAATGGTTCAAATTTGGCGAATTATGCGGCGCATTGTATAAGAATGAGGAGATCTAGGATCAGAGAAACCCTGTTAGTTGATTAAGGGTGATAATGTTGTGATACAAGTTACATGTATTTTGCCTTAGACTTGTAAGTTTTTGTCATTTTGATATTTCTACAGTCCTTTTTGTTCTCCAAGCATCATCGTACTGTGATCTCAAAGTTATTGTTAGGGTGATGAGGTTTAAAGCCGTAACTAAGAGATTAAAATTTACGTCTCTTATAGAGGTGATCTGTAAATTCTACGATAAATTCTCAAAAATTGTTCACGATACTAGCGTACAGTGATACCTTATTTTCGATACAAATTAGTCTCTTATAAAACGAATATAAAATCATCCAACAGTTCCAACTTTACGCATGCATTAGTCACTAGTTTTGTTTTTCTTTTGGATATTTGAGTCAAAGAAAAAGAGTTTTACGAGAGTATTTTCGTAAATCACGTTAAGCGGTTATTGGTAATTTTGAATCATAGTATTGACTTGTTACCTGAAACATTATTAAACTAATTTGATCTACTAAAATCTCGAATGTAGCCTTTAACACTAATTTGTACTCGCCAACATTAAAGTAAGAGTTAATTGGTTAGGAGATGAGTTGAATTGAACTGAATTTAATGGAGCTAAATTGAAGGAACGGTTAATTTGTAAAGAGATGATGTGGACTGAACTAAATGAAGATGAACCGAACAAAACAAAATTACATACAACCGAACTGAAAGAAGCTGAAATTAAGTCCAAAAAACTCGATATTCGTAACACTAATTTAAAACCCGTCAACATTCAACCCGCCCGAAAAAACAAAGAAAAAGAGTCAATGTTAAGATACATAGGCGTGCTAACTAGGAACAGAAAGAGATAGAAGGTGGGCTGGTGGTGCGAAAAAATGGGAGAACTATGGACACTCTTCGAATTCTTGATCGCCACACTTTTGCTTCTCTTCATCGCCATTGTTACTCTCATCTTCTTCGAAGTTTATCGACGCCGATTTGATAACTCGTATGTTTATTTTCTAGCTCAATTGTGCAAATCATTGATTCAATTCAATTTCTTTGATTTTACGTGAAATTCCTTAATTTGCTGATGATTTCATTGTTTTTTGATGTGCAGTGATGTTAAAGATGGAGCGAAATTCGAAGATCCGAATTCTATTAAGCCGGTACTACATTTCGGATTATTACTCTTTTTCTCGGTTAATTTATGTATCGATTGATTTAGGATTTGTTAATTATTGTATATGATGATTGATTTTAGGGATTATATGTTTCTGAAATTGTACTGTGAGCAATAATGTCGTTTATGTGAGCACGTTGACTGTAATCTTGCGAAATATAGTACCGAGATCATGTTGTACATTCAGTGATTCAATGCGATAGGGCTTGGCTGCTGTTATCGTATCGATTTTGTTTTAAAATGTTGTTGATTGACTTGTGAGTTTACTTGGATTAGCTTTTGTGATGATATTAAGTTTGTGTAAGAATGTTGTTAATAGAATAGTGAAATTAATTAATTAGCTTGGCTGCTGACGGCTGTGATCGTATTAAGTTTGTTTACGGATGTTGTTGATACACCTGTGAGATAACTTTGCTTGGCTTGTGTGATAATGTCGCGTTTGTTTAAGAATGTTGTTTATAAATTTGTGAGATTCAGGCATTTCGCTTGTGTGATCGTATCAAGTTTGTTTGAGAATGTTGTTTATAGATTTGTGTGATTTAGCTTGTGTGATCATAAGTTTGTTTAAAAATTTTGGTAATAGACTATGTGAGATAGCTTGGCTCGGCTTTGCTGGATCATATCGAGTTTGTTTAAGAATGTTGTTAATAGACTTGTGAGTTAACTTGGTTTGTCTCCTGTGTAATAATTTTGAGTTTGCCTAAGAATGCTGTGAAAGATTTGTGGTCTATTTAGTACGGTAAGTCGGTAACTACATCTTATTGGATGAACGACTTGGTAAACTTAAACAAGTAACGTCTCTACATTTTACAATTGAGGTAGAGCTGTATAAAATAACAGCATTTTAAAATAGGTTAATTGGCTTAATTTGGAAAAAAGGATGATGAAGAAATTGAATTAACACCTTGGTTGTTGCTAAGCCTTTTCAAGCTTTTTGCATATTTAGAGTAGCCAATGCTACAGTCACTACCAGCTCATATGAGACAGTCTCACATACCATCTCATATGCTCTATATAATTAGACGACGAATGTATACACAAATGAGAAATGTACAAGGACTTGGGTTCATCTCACACGTGAGACTACTGTATCTGCTTGTGAACTGTATTAATTCAATAGCCGAGCTTTTGCAGCTCATGGATAAGCAGTGTAAGTAGTATTTAAGATTATAGGTTGAGCGGCGAGCCCATACAGGAAGCATTGCATACTAACGGCTTGTGCCTTTAACAATACTTCTCTTGGCTTCTGCCACTGACATCCACAACCCTGGTTATCCTAAACAAGCTTTTATATCGGCCAATTTGAATTCATGAAAGCCTCTGTTGTTGAACATTTTTTGTTTTTTAACTGGGTTCCGTGATATCATCTGCTCAAGCATGTTTGACAGAATGAGCTTCTGTGTCAATGATTAAGTTATGTCATGAGTAGAAGATGTTTACAACTTTACATGAATCAACTTTTTCAGGTTCCATGCCCATCCATATTTGATCCCGCTGAGAAGTACATATCTTTGATAATTCCTGCATTCAATGAGGAGCAACGAATGCCCAGTGCACTTGATGAAACAATGAAGTGAGTTGATGTAGTAGATAACAGTGGTATTTGAACTCTTTTTGATGGGTTGACCCATTTGCAGCATCTGGGTTCTTAAAGCTGTCATGTATTAGATGCCATCTGAATATATGTTATGTTGTAAATCTTTTGTTAGTTTCCCGTATCAGCTAATAATTCTTGTGTATGTCTGTTTTACACCATTAATTTAGTGTAAAACCACCTTATATTTTAGCTAAACACCCTCCCATATGTCTTTAGTAGATAGTTTTATTCCAAGTTAGTGTAAAACTGTTTTACACAAGACCAACTGTATGTTGGCGATTGGCTAAATTTAATCATATGCATACAAAATCTTAAAATTTTCGGGATACTATATTATTTTGGAAGGAAGGTAGATTTTTTTATATTACTCACCTTGTTCAACAAATAAAAACCTAATAGTTGGAACTGCAGTAAAAGTTGGAAGGAGCAGTGATGTAATGGATAATTTTTGTGACAACGAGAGGACCTTTAAAGTAAGACGGTGTTACTCTATACTTAGGTGAATGCTAGCTTGTCAGAATAAGGGGTTTCATTCTACTTACAGCTCTCCTGATACTTAATTCATGCCCTAATGCACCGTCTATTGTGCAGATATTTGCATCAGCGCAGTGAGAAGGATAAATCATTTACCTATGAGGTATAAACCTATAATTCTTCGCTGCATTTCTTCTGGGACACATGGTCCATTTGAATACTTGTACTGAATAATTAGGGTCTTATTTTTATTTTATTTTGAAAAGGGCTGTTTATATATTGATAATCAGGTCATTCACACAACGGCTTTATAGTTTTGACTTTTGAGTGAGCAGATAGTCTGGCATTATGCCAGAAAAACAAATGGCAGTCTTCCTAGAAAAATTATGCATTTGTGAAGTTTGGATCAGTCATCTCGATTATGTAATTGTCTGAGATGAGCATGTGATATTTATCGAATGACAGCAATTGCAATATAGTGGTGCACGAATAATTGTTTCATGAACATTGATAGAGTCTCTTAACTGTATATCGTTTTAGATGAACTCAACAGTCTTCGCATTTTCGCACATGAACTAATTAGCGCCATAGATGAGCTTGGTTGCAGGAGAAACCTGAAGAGTAGGCTATCTTTCTTAAGGCCACACAACTCTGTACCTTGTTCTTTAAGTTATGTAGGCTCGTATTTTAGTCCTCCCAATTGCTACTTCCAAGTAATTATTAACAGCACCAGTATTTAGTTCATTTGAGGCCTCATATCCCAGAATGACCTTTCTATTTTCTGGTTACCCCAGTTGACTGTCGTCTACAAATCATATATTTGGACTAGCTTCACTTTTTCGTTAGTGAATCACTTAGTTTGTGCAAATACCAAGGACTGTTAGTTTTGGTTGTAGAGATTGTACATATGTATAGATGGTGAAGTTTACCCAAGTCATGCAATTATCTTCCATCCTAACTGACTTTTTTTTATAGGTGGTGATTGTGGATGATGGTAGTGTGGATGGGACAAAAAATGTAGCCTTAGAATTTGTCAAAACGTACAAGATGGACAATGTCCGGGTACTTCTTCTTGGAAGAAATTGTGGCAAGGGTGAAGCTATAAGAAAAGTGAGTCAACTCAGGCTAGTTATAAACTTATTCTGAAACTGTGCAAGAAAGTCTGCCTTGTGCGTGGCAATTACTGATTAAGCTCTTTGCTTCTGTGAAAGCATTGTAAAACAGGGAATGCTTCATTCACGAGGTGATTTACTTCTCATGCTGGATGCAGATGGAGCAACCAAGGTTGATGACCTAGAGAAACTGGAAACTCAGGTTGGTGCTGTTTATTCTATATCCCATTCCCTTCATTCTATCGATATTATTCTCATCTGACACGAGTTCATATATAAGATAAGTGATGATTACCATTATTACCCTTTGACTTAAAAATTATTTGCACATAGAGATATCTCATTACCCTTGTCATTATGTCACTCCTACTTAATAGGGGACAATATAGGTTAACATCTTCATTTTACTAGATATTAAAAGGGTCCAATTATTTCGGTGGGCCAAATAGTAAACGGAAGCAATATAAATGGGCTGAAGGGAGTACATTATGTTATTGGGCGATTATGACTTGTGAGTAATATATGCATACTTACACTTTCGTTATGAGTTATGGCTGATGTTCTACATATCAGATTCGTGCAGTTGTTGAAAAGGAGTTGCATATGGACAATGCTGCTGATGGTAATTCACGTTTGGGGATGTCCGACGTTTCTGTTGTTGCGTTTGGTTCTCGTGCTCATCTCGAGGAGAAGGCTCTTGCCACAGTTCTGTTCTGCAAATTACTCTTTCCAGTTTTTCTTATATATACTGAATTATACTAATTCTAATTATTTTCTATGTCATGTTGTTGTTCAGAGAAAATGGTACCGTAACTTTTTGATGAAGGGTTTCCATCTTGTGGTTCTCTTGGCTGCTGGTCCTGGCATTCGAGATACCCAGGTAATCTTTTTTGGCAAGACTTGTCTGTTTTCCATTCTTTCTTTCTTTCTCAAGGTCTTTAACTTTAGGAAGTAAGCTTGAAATATGTCTTATGTCTTGGCATGTTTATTCTATGCCTACAGTGTGGTTTCAAGATGTTCACTAGGGCTGCAGCACGGAAACTTTTCAGCAATGTTCGCTTGAAAAGGTACAAAAATTATTCTTCTGTGTTCTCTCATACTGTTGCTACACCTGCTGCATACACAATCAGAGTACATATACTCACTTGGAGCATCCTCTGTTAAGGAGCTTGCTGAGTATCTACTCCCTCCGGTTCACATATACTTTCTGTATTCATTAATTAGAAGTAGTGTATGTGTTCATTTTTTGTTTTTTTTCGCGCCTCAAGAAGAAATATATTATTTTGTTCTTGAGGTTGGAAAAAAAAGAACAAAAGCACAAGTATTCTATTTAACGTACTTGTTAATTCTTGTATAAATATGAATGGGGAAGGTATTTATGACTCGGAGGGCGTATATGTTTTGCCACTTGGCAGGTACTAGAAAATATCCGTACAGTAATCAGCTTGCCATTCTTCTTATGTTCCCCATTTACCTTCTGTATGCTGTCTGTTCTTTGATATGCTAGTATTTGGTTGCCCTAAGAAATGTAAATTGTATGACTCTGTTGGCAGTTTGGCACTAATGCCCATCTAATGCTGGCAACAAGGCAATCCAATTTATCCCTAGTATATATATATATATATTGCCATCAGAGATCATGTCATTAATCTACAGATAAGCTAAGGTTCTGCATTTATGTCATGATATTCAGTAGCTTATATGCCTGGGGCGTGTGGCTAGCTCAGTGGGAGGCTGAGAGCTGCCTTGTCTTCTCCTCTAGTGTGTCACTTTATATGTTCTCTTCAGTCACATCCTCTTAATACTTGGGCCATGGTCCACTAGGCTGATACGGTATAATGGGTCTAGGGCTGGGTTGCTGGGCCAAATTTTTAATTCATAGCACGACCCAGTATGACCAGGCATAAAATTGAGATAAAACCTTCTTTTTGTGAGTTTTTGGCTCATCAAGTAACTTTTGCGTTGCCGTAGCCCTTCTTTTAAATATAAAATGAAAGGGATTAGAGAGTAAGGGAGATTACCAATCAAATAGGTAATGACCTCATCTGTAAATTATAGACGACTGCTGCCCACGAATCCTTTAAAAAAAATGAGGGAAAGTAGGGGATTTAAAATCCCTTGTTTGGATAACGAATGAGGGTGGAGGGAAATGGAGGGNTGATTTAAAGGGATCCATTTTACCTCTTTTAAGGCAAATCAAAATCTCTCCACAATAGGCAAGATTTGGAGGGAAATTGTATCCAAACACCCACTCTCCATTTCCCCTCCCCTTCCCTTTTCTCCCTTTCCCTTCTCTCCTTCCCCCTCCCCTCCCTTTCCCTCCATATATCCAAACGGGTGTGTTTGGATAGGGGAAAGGGAGGGGAGAGGGAATGGAAGGGGAGGGGAGGGAGAATGGAGGAGGTGATTTTCCCTCCAAATCTTGCCTTTGTTGATGGAGAAATAATTTGCCTTGTAGGAGGGAAATTGAGGGATCCATTTTCCCTTCCCTCCAAATCCTTCTACCTTCATTTTGCTGACCAAACAACGGATTTCTCATCTTTCCAATTCCCTCCCTTCCCTTTTCCTCCAAATCCCTCAATCCAAACACACCCTAATGGTCTTACTGACATGTTTACTGTAGTGAATCGTCATTGCTTAACATATTGCTGAAAATGCTTTGTTATAGCATGTTCCTGAAATACATATATCATTGATAGTTGCTTGCTGCTATTCTGAAGTACTCCATATTTCATTGGTGATTGCGTATGTTAACCTCCATCACCAACGGGGTTTTCACCATGTATTATCATAGTTGTACTCTTTAGAACAGACTTAAACATCTATGTCTGTGATTTATGGGTCTACATTCACTATTACTGGTCTCCTGCTTTCAACATTTGTTCTATGCTACTACGCGTATATAGCAGCTGAGGATAATTTTTCTGCGTCTAAACTCTGGGAATCATCAGGTTGTAGACTTAATTTAATGATTTAATGGTAATTTTTTCACAGGTGGTGTTTTGATGTCGAGTTGGTTTACCTCTGCAAGTGGTTTAGGATCCCGATGCTTGAGATATCGGTAACATGGTCAGAGATTCCGGGATCAAAAGTGAATCTTCTCAGCATACCTTACATGCTTTGGGAGCTTGCGCTCATGGGGCTTGGTTATAGAACAGGTATGTGGAAGATAATTAGCTAGGATTGTTTGGTGCAGCTAGTTAGGAGACCTAAACAAGCTTCCTTTCCTACAAGAAGATATTCACAACTTTTGCACCCGAAAAGGATGACTAGCTTAAAATTTCCGTCTTCTTCGGTCAACATACAGTAAACAAAATGAGAGTGAAAGTAGATGTACCAAACCCAAATATTATATTTAACTTGGTAGATGTAATGACTTGCAAAAAGCTTAGAGGTGAAGTTTACATGATCTTGGTATAATTTATATAGTATACTTCACTTTAAAGTTTAGCCAACATCGTTGGCTTTTATGTCGACAGTAATTTCTTTTCGGAGTACATATTGAAATGCTACATATTCGCATAAATAGTTATTTTGAACTCGATTTTGGAATGCACAATTGTCATGTGTGGTTCATAGATTATTGTCTTCATACACTATGAAGTCATCTTGAGCATAGATTATTGTCTTCAATTTCGACATTTCAGCCACTTTTGACTAATACAGACCTTGAGATTACTTGTGTGGTGTGTCCACAGTAACTGTAGCAATGTTTTGATCTACAGTGCTCGCACTATGGAAAATATGAATTATAGTTCAATATTAGTTGATTCTTAAATTCTTGAGTATAGATTACTAGATTAGCATCAACACGAATGATGTTAAGCCGTAGGACGCATCGACACAGTTATTAATTGATTCTTAAATTGTGCCCTCATGCAATCATCCTATCATATTTTAACCTTAATATTCTGCTGCTTGAGACCATCCCACGTAAACTTATAAAACGTGTAAATGTGTTCAGTGTAAAAGTTCTCGATGTACTATAGAATGACGCGTGGTACTTGGGTGAACGATTTCATGATCTAGTGTGGTTCGATCCAGTGTCCATAGAACATGGATTTTTTTTTTATTTTTTTTTTGCCAAGTAGAACAAGGATTATTGAAATGGCTTGATGTACGATTTGTTGTTTAATCTTATTTCAATTGTTGTCAACGCATCGAGTGCACTCTACATTTGATAATAGTCAATCGATCCCTTCAGCATGTATAGCTGTCAAAGTTCAGATTCCGCTTGTAAAGCCATCGTGGAGAAGCAAAATTTCACGTAAGACCGTCTTATAGTACAAGGATAAAAAAGTGACCAGTTTATTATTAAAGTGACCACTTTATTACACGGTCAATTTTTATAACGGTCAATTTTCCCCATTGCACCATACGACGGTTGCAATTGATCTAAACCAAGAACATGTTTTTTTTTTTGTTTGACGGTTCCTATCATAAAAGCAAGCGTCTATGAGTGTAGAGTACAACTTTAAACAGCTACGAAATGAAATGAATCGGACATCAATAGAGTCCATGACTTCAGAAAATGAATAGAATAGTTCACTAAAAGAACTCAATAATTTTCTTAAACCACTCGACTTCTCATGGCTATCATTACAATGTAAGAATCAACATTAAAGTAAACGAAAAAAAACAAAAATTGAACGAATGCCCTTTCTTCCGCCTTTAACAGCTTATAACGGGTCTTCCACCTGGAAGAAGACGACGATCTGCAACACCTGAACCCAATTTCCCGAAAACTTAGAAGCATTTTCTGTGAACAATTGATGGTCCTGACTCGTCATACTCGGCCTTTGCAATCCACATCTACAGTCAATTAACGAATTTGCGTTAGGTTGCTGATCAGAAGTCAGAACATACGAAATTTGATTACATAAAAAGCGTAAAATACGAGGATAATCCTTGTATGTAGTTAACAAGCGCGTACCTGTTGAAATGTACTGAGGGATGCCAAGATGGAGCCTCCGATCCAGACACTGTATTTTCTTTCCGGTGGAGCCACCACTTTAATCTTCATGCTACTGGGGGCTAAGGCGGTAATTTCCTTGCTCATTCGGTCAGCAATTCCCGGGAACATAGTTGTACCACCACTGAGGACAATGTTACCGTACAGGTCCTTCCTAATATCCACATCACACTTCATGATGGAGTTATATGTAGTCTCATGGATACCGGCAGCTTCCATTCCGATGAGTGATGGTTGGAAGAGGACCTCAGGGCAACGGAAACGCTCTGCTCCAATGGTGATGACCTGTCCATCGGGAAGTTCATAGCTTTTCTCAGCTGAAGAGCTAGTGTTTGAGGTTTCCAATTCCTGCTCATAGTTGAGGGCAATGTAGGAAAGCTTCTCCTTCATATCCCGGACAATTTCACGCTCTGCTGAGGTGGTGAAAGAATACCCACGCTCTGTGAGGATTTTCATCAGGTAGTCAGTCAGGTCACGTCCTGCAAGGTCGAGACGGAGGATAGCATGTGGAAGCGCGTACCCTTCGTAGATGGGGACAGTGTGGCTGACACCATCACCAGAGTCCAAGACAATACCTGTAGTATCACATACAAACACATCCAATAAATATCAATTGTTTTAAGAGAGCATAAAATTATCCGGAACGCAATCATATATAGACAGAAATTTCCCATCTTACAACAACAACATTACCCTCAATGGCTCCCGCAAATTGCGGGGTAAGGGGGGTTGGATGTACGCAGCCTTACCCTTGTGTTAGCAACNNTGAAAATTGCGTCGAGAACTGCATCGAAAGACCGCTACTTCACAAAAGAAAGAAGCGCATCCACTTTAGTGAGTCATTTTGATTTATCCCATTATAATCCATAACCAAAGAGTAAGGAGTCGTTGGCTCCATTGGAAATATGGAAAAAAAAAAAAGCAATTTTAATATCTCAGTTTTCGCAAACTCACCAGTTGTACGACCACTGGCATAGAGGGAAAGAACGGCCTGAATGGCGACATACATTGCAGGGGTATTAAAAGTTTCAAACATGATCTGGGTCATTTTTTCACGGTTAGCCTTAGGATTGAGAGGTGCTTCAGTCAGAAGAACTGGGTGTTCTTCTGGAGCAACACGGAGTTCATTGTAGAAGGTGTGATGCCATATCTTCTCCATGTCATCCCAGTTGCTAACAATACCATGTTCAATAGGATACTTCAAAGTGAGAATACCACGCTTGGATTGAGCTTCATCTCCAACATAAGCATCTTTCTGACCCATACCAACCATGACACCAGTGTGACGAGGACGACCAACAATACTAGGGAAGACGGCTCTAGGAGCATCATCTCCGGCAAATCCAGCCTAAAAAACACAAGCCATGAGTTGAACATAACTAAACAAAGTAATTTGTTGACTGCGAAATTATATAAAGGAAGAATAGCCATTGCTAGATCGTTACCTTAACCATTCCAGTTCCATTGTCGCAGACAAGTGGTTGGATATCCTCACCTTCGGCCATCTTTTATAGTACGCTAAAGACCTAGCCATCAGTCACATGAGAAGAAGCTAATAAGATACCAGTTAAATGGTAACAAATCAATATTAAATCTTAAGTGTACAGCTCTGATCAAAAGACACTAGAACTCAAAAGCGTTGTTTCAACTTTCAAGGGCCATACAATCCCGCTACAAAGGTTTAAATCTTGACTTTAACACAAGGTACAAGGCAATGTTAAAATCAAAATTCAGTCAGAAAACCTCAATAGACAATCTTAATTTGAAGAGGTGCAGAGCGCACCAAGGCGCTAAGGGACCAAAGCGACGAGGCGCAAAGCCAAGACGCACAACAGGCTCAACATAGAGCAAACCAATGGAAAGTGATGAAGCTATACATATACTCCCATTATTTATATTGTCCTCATTTGACTTTAGTAATTCAACAATGTCAACTTTAATAAATGTTTTCCCACAATCTATAATACTTGCAACATTTTAGAAATGACAATGTGCAAATAATTGTTTTGATAAATTAAAAATGACAAAGTTTACGTTCCATACAAGTTTTTCCTAATCAACGCCACTCGGATTAGAAGATGGATATATCCACATTGGCCTCCCAATATCCGCTTTTCAGCCGAGTCAATGTTAATGTTATTCTTAAAAGAAAAGATCTAATAAAAGATCACAAATATCCACATTGATCTCCTAGTATCCGCTTTTCAATCTATTCAATGCTAAGATTGCTCTTAAACGAACAGTTTTAATCTGATGCCGATAATTAATAAAATTCAAAATTCAAATTCAGACAATACTAAATATTTTTAAAAATTGATTTCATGCCAGAAGTGAAAAACATTACAAATAGACGGAATTTCATACATTTGGATAAAAATGCACGTCAACAAAATTCGCTCAAAAACAGCAAATGATAAAACTAATCCGATTTCAAAATCAAAAACGAATCAAAATGCAGATCACTAAACACACAACACATAAATGATAAAAGATCATATAAATCCACATTGATCTCCAAATATTCGTGTTTCAATCTATTCAATGATATCACTCAAACGAACAAAACTAATCCGATTTCAAAATTTGAACAAAATTCAAAATTCAAAAACTTAAATCCGCACGATACGAATTTATTCAATAAAAACACAATTATACAGCGATTTCATGTGAAAAACAAAAACCTCTCAAAATACACAATTATAATCGATGAATAAAGCGGAAAGTTGAAGAAAATGTAATCATCAAGACATCAAATAAAACACCAGAAAATAATTCATCAACGACGACAAATGCGAACATAATTAACGAAAAATTAAACATTAACCAAAACACCTGCAAATTAATCAAATTACGCATCATTAACTAAACCTTTTACGCACATTATCATCGATATATAAAATAATCGGTTAAAAAAGAGAACTGAGAACATAAATAACGGAAAATTATAGATTAACAAAATTACCAGCGAATTAATCAAAATGCACATCATTTTACAGAAATTTCAACACAGATTTTCATCAATACATCAAATAATCGATCAACTTACGTGAAATTAGAACGAATAGAGGAATTATAGAGAGATAAAGTAGCGATACCTTGAGAAAAAGTTAGAGAGAGAAAGAACGAAGAACAGAGGGAAGAAGTGAGAGAAAGCTTGTAAAAAAATGAGGAAGGATATTAATGGAGTCGAAGAGGTATTTATTTAGACTGAGATTAAATAACGACCGTTAGATTGTACAGGCTGGATATACGGAGATGATGACACGTAAGCAGTATTTGATGAGTGTGAGTGGCCCCGCGAATTTCCAGTCGATGCTGTCGTTTTACTCTTTTCGCCCCCACATTCCATTTACACATCTCTTTGCCACTTTTGTAAGGCTTTTACTTCATTTCCCTCTTTTCTATTTTGAAATTTTTAGATTTTTCACAAGGACATATTTGTCGATTATCGTAAAGTTTATGAGGGGTTAAATATCATCCATATGAACATAGAGAATAACAATCTATTTTGTCTTATCTATCACAAAAAAAAAATTACAATAAATTTTTAGGTTTTTAAAATTTACTATCTAACATGATTATATGTATAAAATGTGTAAATTATTAATATTGTATGATGATGATGATTGAATATTTGAATCAAAGGATAAATCCAACAGTATATGTGAGAGTTAGTAAATAACGTACACCTAGTCGCCCACCATTATTAGAGGGGTGGCAAACTCGAAGTCTAGAAAGCATAACCTCGGGTTATATAACCCTCACAATATTGCTCTTGGTGACACTTGAATCTGAGACTCTTGGAAATTCTTTAATTTTAACCGCTTGCGAACAATGGTACGATTTGTATTGTACATGTTTATGCCTACAAGAGTTGCTAATCGAGTCAGGTGTGCATCGAGATAGTTCAGGCAGGGTACTTTGGTTATTCCAGATGCAAGAATCCAGGGTGGATCGCTATTGTTAGGCTATTTCAGGTTATGGTAATTTCGAATGTGTTGCTATCAATATAGTTACGGATAATGGTTAATAGAAACACTTAGATAAGAGAGAATGGGGTCGAATCCAGTTCAAATTTAATCATTTGTTTGGATGCGATTCAGGAATGACGTCGAGATAGTTTTCTCAACTCTACTTATGTCTCTTATGCTCATTCTGTATAGTGAATAACTCACATTTTGCATTTTTAGTATGTCTCTACGAATACTATCTTTTTATTTTTTTTACATATTCATTTTGTATCGTGAAAGGTGGTTGTTGCTACTAAACCCTATAATGTGGTTGTTACTACCTTGGTATTAATATTGATCTTATGCATAATTCAATTGATAGATTATACCATCAGTTGCTCATAAAATATCGTTTTTGCTCTATTCATACTACTTGACTCGTCTTAAACTTAAACGGATATATCTCTTGACATTAAGCCTAAATAAAATAGCTAAAAAATTAAATAAATGTAAAGACACATCAAAATTCACATGGCTTGGAGACTACTTCCTAGACAAATGGACCAAACAAAGATTCTGTATCTCCTCCCTTGAAAAAGACTACCCTATGTGCAACATTAGTGCGATCCATTATCCAGCTTCCCTTAGCCTGTAACTTAATTTATAGTTTATTCTTTGATTAACCCACAAAAGAATGCTTTTATCATTGTTTTCTTTGTGATTATTACAGTTTAAGCTCCCACATTCTTCTTAGCTGTAGAATCCCTTTGAATAATCTGTCAAAAGAAAAAGAAATCTAGTGACGGAGCCAAGGGGGGACCAGCATGGGTGCTCGTCTCCTCGGATGATACAAAATTTGAAAAGTTTCAGGTTTACATTATCGTATTACTCATTTATAGTGACGCAACTAAAAACATTTCCCTTTCCAACAATTTCATCGTAAAATGACGGTTTTTGTTTGAATTCCTAACGATTCATGATAACCGATCAAAAGTCTGTTCTGAAAATGATGACTTTCATAATCCAGATACAGTAAAGTACAAATGTGTGCAGAAGTGCAAAACAGAAATGTTGAGTTTGATGAGGTAAGAGACAGAGATGATGATATAAAATGCAATTATAGCATGAAAGAGGAGCATCCTAGGAAATTAATTCGGAGTATAATTAAAGTTTACACAAATCATACTAAAAGGATCTGAAGTAGAATTGCAGTAACTAAAACTTGATTAAATTTGTGGGCTTGAACATGAAGCCAAAATAATAGCAGAATTATGACGACATTCCCGATATGGTGCGTGTAAAGGAGTCACCAATAATGTGAATCAGATTTGAGTTTACGCCTCGGGTTTACAGGAATGGAGGCAATATCACCCATCTTCGTGGATACTTAGGCTTCCCATCCTTTCCGTCAAATAACTGCAAGTAATATGAGATATGTTGAATGAGGTTAGATCAGCTGCTATACAGAACAGACAAAAGTAAACCTATGAATAATCCAGTGACTTGACTCTCAAGTGGCTAAGCAAATCAGCGATTTGTTCCATAAATACAAGACCGAGCCTACTTGGAGTTCATGGACCCATTCTCGATAATTTGATCCTTTTTTTTTCTCAAGCATCAAAGCAAAAAAAAAATGTTCACAAAGACAAGTGTTGTGCTGAAGCGCTAGAGAATTACTGCTGAAAGTTGTTACTCTGCCTATTTCTCTGGACTTTGGAGGCAGAACCAACACGATAAGGTTCATAATATCAGTATTAGCTATTAGGTCGTCTAATTGTTCCGACTAGATCAATGGGAGACCTAAAATGCTGGTTATAGGGTAATTGCCAGTCAAGAGTCTATACTCTATGCTGCAAAATTATCTTGGGTTGGAAGTTTTGAGCAAACTATCAACTTGCAGTCAAAATATGACCCGGCACTACAACTGTACAAGCATACTGACCCATTTTCAATAATTTATTTCAGCCAAAACTCATTAGTCATTATTACTTCAAGTATCAAAAAAAAAAATGTTCACAAAGATAAGTGTCGTGCTAAAGGGCTAGAAAATTACTGCTGAAAGTTGTGACTGCGCCAATTTCTGTAAGGTTTGGACTTTGGAGGCGGCGTCAGAACAATAAGGTTCATAATATCATTATTAGGTCGTCGTTTTTTCTCGACTAAATCAAAGGGAGACCGAAGTGGTCGTTATAAGGTAATTGTCAGTAATGGTCTGTATTGCTGCAAAGTTATCTTTTGTTCAAACTCTCATCTTGCAGTCAATCTGACCTGATATTACGCGCATGCTGACCCTAACCCGTATTGTACCTACCCGTACTTCGACCAAATGCCAAAAAAACAAATAGGGCCAACCCGTATTGACCTGAACGTTACCAACCCGCTTAACAAGCTTTTGAAACACCATCACATTAGGGCCTAACACGAGGTTCATTCCTATCTCAACCTGAAGTTGACCCTGACTATCTAAGCACAAAGCAATAGCATATATCATCACATGGAGAAAAGACAGGTTACTTAACACCAGAATGGACAGGTATAATGAAATTACCTTCTTCAAACGACGGTGCTTTGCAAGTGCCCAATTAGTCATGATAGAGGCAGCAACTACGGCAAAGACATAACCAGCCACAGTTTGGGTTGCAACATTGAAGCCCATCCATTGATAAATCTCCGTGGTGTAATTGGCACAAGTCACAATATTGAACAAGAATCCCCTTGGAATCTGATACCCACCACCTCCGTCAGGACTCCTAAGATTCTTCAGCAAGATATGACAGTAGAAGTTCGAAAGTTGGCACAACAAGCCAAACCCAAAACCTATCTTCCATTGGAGGTCACTAACTGGGGTGTAAAGTGGATGATTCACATAGTAAGCAATGTAAGCTCCAAAAGACCAATAGTATGCACAATTCCGGAAAACATTGGATATTGGAGAAGTTGCATGACTAAAGCGATGGACAAAAAAGGTTTCCATAATACGCTTGAAATAGTGAAAGCACCAGTAATAACAGGCGTATGTTTGAACTGGAAGTTTGGCATGTTCTCCTTTGTACCCAAAGAACTCATAAACAGGGAAGTAGTAGAATATTGGGTAGATGATCAAAGGACCCAAGTACTCGAAAAAGAATAGAGTACGGTAAGAGACCTGGGGCCCAAGGTCCTTAAATACTACGGTAATGGTGTTGGAATTACCATCAGAATACTCCACGAGGCTTTTACTACTGTTCAGGACAGTTGGCCTTTGTTTTGACCCAGGTTGGACGGGAAGTGTCAGTCGTTGTCTAGAAGGATAAAATTTCTTGGCTACAAATGCAAATAAGATAGTTAGCAGGGATCAAAACCATTTGGAATTATGCACATCATACTATGATAATAGAAGAAAGAACGTAAGACGCGTAAATCCATAATCTATTTTCTATTTTTCTTTACTTATTGAGCCCCCGACAAAGAACAAAAAAGAAGACGACTTGCAAAAATTAAAACGACCGTTGACCCGTGTAAATCATCATAGCAGAAGTTTTAGTCAGTATATTACACATTCCGTATACAATCGAACAGGGCAGAAAGCTACGAAATTAACCAAGGCATTGGTCCAGTTGCTGTTATAGGCAGCTCTAACAATTTACTACACTCAACCTTAATCTTCTGAAGAAGGTAACTAATGTTTTCACTGGATGCAACAGTCTACTGCAATCATCCTGGCACCCCCCACACAATGAATCACAATTACGAGGAAGAGGAAGAGAAGATAAAGTGTACACTGGAAGAATGCCCCATGATAAACCCGAATTCAAGCCACAGAACGAATCCACATTAAACTGAAAGTGAAGATAGCGATGGATGACAAATCCTAAAAGCGGTGTCAGAGATGAGCCCTAACTGACATGTTTACCACAGAAATATGGATTACTAAATCATTTGAAAAAAGAAAGTCACATTGTCCTCTATGACGAGGTTATCTATTTGCACAGTAGTCAAAGAAGAAAGATATTCAAATTAATCTCACATCAATAAAGTAAGAATGATCATCATTTTAAAAATCCTCGTCGAGACCTCTCGGGTCCTCACTCTTCAATAGCAGATTTCTATGTAGTTTGCTCCCAAGAGAGAAAAAAATGTACCCTTTTTTGCTCTATGTTTTACACCTAAGAAAACTGATTTAAAATGAAACTTCTCAACACCAAATACAGGAATTGCTTACATAGCATTTCCGCACTGCCTAAATTTAGAGTGCCGCCAAAGATTGTATTATGACTATTGAAAGCACTACTCCATGAAGCCTAAAAAAATATACCCCATAGATAGTCTTGTGTAAGACCATTAAACGCATACAACGGTTTCATCTGAGCTAGTGTACATATATTATACTTAATCTCACACTACAATGCTATTGGCAGCAAACACCATCATAGCATAAGATATGTTAACCGTCCACACAAAAACACACTTTTTTCTTCTACAATTAAGAACGCCCACATTAATATGGATGGCTGGAAAGTCAGTTTTGAGATTTCACCCTTGATCTATATAAATTATAATCTTTGTTACAAAAGAGATGATCAGTGTAGACTACAACCCATATTTGGAGCTAAAAGAGTGATCGCTTATCATCACTCCCAAAATAATTGACAATGCAATCAATGTTACTACGACACTTTACTTTGGCAATGTGATGCCTGTTCAACACACACGAGACCTCGACAGTTAATTTTAGACCAAATATATGAAACTTCACAAAATATGGGTTGCAAACTTGAGAGTGTCAAGACCAACATTTGCGACCAAATCAGAGTAACATAGCATGTAAACCTACATCTTTCGAATTTCAAAGATATCCTACTCCTACATAGTTAAGAATCACTTTTAAAGTCCATTGGAATATATAGAGTATATGACAGCCAACCAACACTACGTTTTTCCTTCACAAGGAATAAACATATTAGACTACATGTTGAAAGTGTGTCAACTATACTGACATAGACCCATTTGTCCTTATAAGTTCCGAAATCCGGACAAGAAGAAGAAAAAAAGTCCACACATCACCAAAAGATGATGCATAACCCCAACTGAGAACATCTATTCGGCCGCGTTCAACAAGATAACATTGGATCACTTCACCTTTATAACAAATATATGTAGCTTCCTAAGCACAACTTAGATGCAGATTTCATGACTAAATATTTTTTAATGTGAAGTCAACACCAGACCAAAACATGCCAATATCACAACTCAATCACACTTCAGCTCACTGCTATAGCTTACTTACATTCAATTCACAGATTAATACTTGTTCCAATATAAGATCATAACCCGAAAACTACAAATCCTACTTAAATATCAAAACTCTTACAAAATAATCAGCTCATTAATTGAATTAACAGAAAAGAAATCAACTTTAGTAAATTTAGAGCACAAATGCTTATTTAAGGCGGGCATTGGGCATATCTATCTTAAACTTAAAACGAATCAAATAGGGTAATATGACAAGAGCATAATGCTTAGGTACTAGCCAAAACCTGTCTCATCTATCCAAATGGGGTGTTATTTGACCCGTTTAAATCTAAGACCGATATGCCCGTTTTACGAGAGACCAACTGCAGAGAACAAAGAACTTACTTCTCTTATAGATTGCATCTTGTAGATCAGCAACAGTAGCCTATATCAAAACCAACAATACAATCTGATTAAAAAAAAAACTTCTAATCATCCAAAACTCATCAAATTATAAACAAACAAGAACATTAATCAGCTAATTATGAAATTAAACAGCAATATTATCCAAAAAAACAAGAATTAAAGAAAGAACATACAGATTCATTAAGCTGAATTCCTCCTTTAATGAGCTCTCTACCACTTCGAGTAACAATTGAAACATTCATTTCTGAGTAAATTAAGAGATACCCAGTTCAGCAAATGCAAATTAGAGTAAACCCTTTTGATATTCTGAGCTAATTTTGCGTAAGACTTTTATGGGTAGGAGAGTTAATTCTCGATCATATCGAAAGAATTAGTTATGGAGGAAATGAAGGATTGGTGCAATTATTTATGAGCAAACACACAATCTTTATTAGTAAGGCGGGTAGTTGGTTGGAAGTAGGATATCTAATTTTGGCCCGACTTGGGTATTGATTGGCCACCTTTTATGTACTTTGACAAGTTTGAATGAATTCCTATGATTAGGGATGTCAATGGATCG
>LHUT01005304.1:0-12961 GCA_001412135.1 Silene latifolia subsp. alba | reverse complement strand
TGCTCATTCATGTACATGATTTACTCAATCATGGACATAATTTACCAATATGCCCCTACCATTTCAACTCATCTCTTTCAATTCTCATTCAAATTATTACTGGCCTTTCAAGTTTCAACCCCCACCCAGTGAACCAACCACCAATACCGAACCACTAAACCACCTTCCCACCACCCCTCCCCTGCCCCACTCGTCGGCCGGAAGCACCGCCCTTCCCCTGCCAGACGCCCTACTGTTAAGATAACAATTATTAAAAAAAATTCAACCACCCCTTTCCCCCTCCTACACCCACCATATGCTCTCTGCCGACCACCTCTTCCTCGACCAACGACGCCCATACCACCACCCAGCCTATAGTCGTTGCCGACCGCCCTTCACCACTGTCGTCGACCACCTCAGATTCCCGCTAAGGTCGACGCGCGATGACCACTATCTATTATCTAAGACCAGACGACTTACCCAACTACATGCCTCCGACTATCTGAGATCCCGACCCCTTGCACGCCGACGCCGACGCCGGCCACGACCGGACCTTCCCACTGCACGCCGGCGCTGTACCCTGCAAACCTTATTTCCTATAAACCTAATTTCACAAATTCTGATTTAATTTAACCCTAATTTAACAATTAAATGATTATTTACAATTTGATTAAAAAATGAAGTAATGAATGAATAAGAATCAAAACTTGATTATGAAAATTAAGATTAGAATTGAATAATTTGATGGAGAATTGATTAATTTTAAGAGAGAGAAAAAAGAGAGAATTTGTTGTTTGTTCAAGGGTAAGGTATGGAAAAGTTATGGCAAAAAGTCTATGAAAGAGTAAAAGTTGTACATGAAAGAGCAATGACGTAAAAAAAATAATAAAAGTTAGTGAAAAGCTGGTGTGATAGAGTCTTACTGATAATAAAACAATTTCACACCATAACTTTGTACAAAACAAATTGCCACTATATTATCTTATCTTTGATAAAAGAGTTCTACACTAACTTTGTACAAAATAAAATTGACGCTATATTCTTTGAATTTCATCTTATATTCTTTGAATTTCATCTTCGTCTTTTGTTTTGTCTTCCAGTTCCGAGTAAATTTAATACTGTCCGACTAAACTGTGACTGAAAAGCGCTGTTTGCAAGCATATAGACTGATTGGAGTAACGAAAGCGAAATAACACCGAGAATACTGTGCTTTAGCATCCGAATAATGGCGACTTTCATTTGCATTCCTTCGTACATATATTCCTGGGACGACATTATGCGCATAGCATCTAATTCACCTTCTCCCTTTTGTTTTTAACACCACTACTTTTTACTTTTTAATTTTAAACCGCAACTTTAAGCATCTAATTCAAGTAACTTGCACAACTACAGTTTCCAAACATTTGTATATATATATCTTAGCTCGAAACATTCGTCTGTAAATCATTCAACTCAATATACACGAAAATAATTCAAAGTTGATCGGGGTTTGATTTCTAGGGAGGATGGCTCAAAACCAACCAAACATTTCTTTATGTTTCGGTAAGTTCAGTTGTTTCGTATTTTCAGTTTAATGTCGCCGGTACATTGATTGCTCTCTAAACTAAAGTTATTGCCTAACTTTGCGTTAGAATAATAACTGATATTTATGATGGAAATCCGAGTAATGTTAGTAGACCCCTCTCGTATGCCATTGATCCGGAACTCGATGGAGTTGGCTTTACTCCATCATATACCTATGAATAGTCCGGTATGCATTTGCCTTTTGGTATACTTATTCTTGTTATACGCTTCAAGGCCCACTTGATCCCTTTCTTGAGTGACCAAGCAGATCTTGCCGTTGCAAGATAATATGCGGGTTGTACTTGGGTCGAAAACTCCGGTCTGGTCTAAAGACCAAATTATTTTACCCGACGATATATAATTTTCCCTATGAAAAAACCTATAACCGCCCGAGATGCTTTCGCCGGGTGTTATAATTTAGGAGGATCAATTGTAGGTTCATGACTTGGTTTCCATGAAAACTCCATTTGGAACTTTCCCGTTTTTTTTACGTCTTGGATGATAACAGCGGTATGGTTTGGTGTTGGTTGATCAACACCACCGAACCATACCGCTGTAATCACCCAATGCGTAAAAAACACGGAAAAGTCCCCTTAGGAGTATGTGGAAATTACGTTATGAACCTACAATCGGTTTTCTTAAATTTAAAACATGCAGCGAAAAGCATCTCGGGCGGTTAAGGTTTTATTGGAGAGAGTTTATGTGTGCGTCGGGTAAAATAAATTGGTCTTTTGTTCAAGCTGAGTTTCCGACCCAAGTACAATCCGCATATTATGTGACGATGACAAGTTGTGATTGGTCGCTAGAGAAGGTGTTCAAGTAGGGCTTGAAGTGGATAACAAGAATAAGTATACCAAGCCCAATGCATACCGGACTCTTCATAAAGTACGATGGGAGTAAAGCCAACCCTATCGAGTTCAGGATCAATGGCATATGACGAGGAGTCTACTAACATTGCTCCGGTTTGCATCACAAATATCCGTTATTATTCTAGCTTAAAGGTCTAGGCAATATCGTTAATTAGAGGGCAATCTGAACACTGGAGACATTATAACTGAAAACACCGAAACAGCTAAAAATACCGAAACATAAGGAGATGTTGGGTTTGGTTTAATTTGGCGACTACCTGGCTGTCCGTGTATTTCTACTTTGATCTCGTTTATGCTTCAAGTATACCGCACCTAAGTGCCAACGAGTAGGGGTGTATACTGGGCTGGGCTGGGCCGTCACTTTATGGCCCAGACCCGGCACTAAAAAGGGTCGGGCTGGGCTCCATAATGTCTGGCCAGGGCCCAGTCCATATAGTGTTTTTAGTGTTTTTTTGCAGGCCAAGCCGGGCCGGAAATTTGGGGCACTGGTCTGACCCGGTAGAGGGTGGTCTGGGCTGGGCTAGAAAAAATGGCCCACTGATGCGGGCTGGGCCGATCTAGCCCGCACCGTTGAACAGCTCTACCAACGTGTGGTTGCGTTTTTTAGGCTGCAAATGCTATGAAACTTGTATAGTTTTTGACTTTTTGCAAATACTGTGATTTAATTTCTGGCACTTCGGATGCTAATCTTTCTTTCGTATTTCTTGTCTTTGTTTTTTCTTTTAATTCCGAGTAATTTTATAATGGTCTGACCGGAATCTAACTAGTATAAAAGATGGGTTTTTTCTTGGCTTCCTATTGGCCAATGATTTTTAGGAATTGAAAAAAAAAATTTAGGTAGGACCCTCCATGTTCATCACAATCTTTAATTTCTCTCTCATTTTCTTTCATTTATTTAATTACACTTTATGGAAAAAAAAAGTGAAATCCTCACATTCATAAAAATACTTCACATTAACAGTAAAAAAAAATAACTTAAANAAATACCGTGCTGTAGCACGGGATCTACACTAGTAAGAAATTAAACGTTTTTTTTTTGTGCTAATATAAGAAATTAAAGATGGTAGATTTAAATTTTAGCCAAGTCCATGGGTTGCTATTGTAAATTCTCCGTATCAGTTTGGGTTCTAAATTGGGCCGTTAGCCAACTCCCAGTTCGACATGGACTTGGTTGGTTAACCCTTAATTGTTTTGTTAAAGTATGGGCCGTTCATGGCCTGGCCATACTAACATAGAATTATATTTAGAATCGATTATATATTTTGACTTCCTCTATTTACCAGACTTACATGTTTGTCTATACTTATTTAGCCTTATCGATAAATGATAAGGAAAATTTAGCGAATTCATTCACCTTAAAAAATCTTATTTAAGATTTATGAATACCCTAATTAAGTTCGTTATCAAGTTCTCAAATTTATTGATCTCACAATAAATTTAGGAAGAGTAGTCGTAACGTATCATGCATGAGGTAAGCAAATGACTATAACGAAATAACGAATGAAATTTATTTTTCCATAGATTTTTTTTCGTGTCATGCATGATGTCAAGATACTCTACAACCTTTTCAAAACCAACATTCTCCAAATAAAATTGCTTTATTCATTTATCTATCGGTAGGAGATACTTCAAATAAAACGCATAAGAACTAAACTATTAAGAGTCCCATACTCTTGGTATTCTTGCCATGCCTTGAGGTTCCTTTAATAGTTTTTTTTTTTAAAAAGAAATAAAAAATTGCATTTGGTGAAATTAAAGCGTGGTTTGCAAATTTGATAAATTATTATTATCAGTCTGCTAGGATGGCAGCCACCTATGATAAATAATTAAATAATTCCGTGAATTAATTTACGCACGTTAATGATGCATGATGCGTAGGTTTGGTTCATGCATCCGACATTATCACTAATCAACATACTTACAAGTTACAAGAAAATGAAATTACGATAAGCTTCAAGTTGGTACGCAACTATTGTACTACATGATTACGGTCACATTCAATAACACTATCAATTGCCTACTATCTAAAACCCTCTAAATGTATAAACTTAGAAAAGATGAATAGTAGAGCAGTGATATATGTGCCTCTCACGTGAGTTTCTTTCCTCCAACAGTATTTCTACTATACTCATTTTGCTCATTCTTGCTCTTTCTATCTAAAAAAACCACCCTCTACCAACCCTAATTTCCACATTCCTCAATCAAACATCAACGACCCTCCATTTACCAACTCAAACTCCGTGTTCTTCATAAAGCAAAATCTGGAAGATGGTTTGTTGAGTGATGAAGATGGTCATATACTCATATTGCTGCTGGCCGTAAGTCAATTGAAGGTTACTCCAGACCTTCGCCAATCTATTCTCAGTCACCATTTCCCCCCTTTCACTCGATTTTAGGTTTTGACAGCGACAATGAAAAATCTGGAATCATCGGCCTTGTCTCTGCCACTTGGGCTGATTATCTTGATAGTATAGTGCGTTTGTTGAGGTTAGTTGATTGATTGGTCGTTATAGATCTTCTCCAGTTTTAGGTGATTGTTTCAATGCTAGGCTTTTAGATTTCTGGATAATTTCGTTCCATTTATGCCTTTGTTTATTGAGGATTTCTGGATCATTGAAAGTAAATTATAAATGGTTATGCATTCTTTCTATGTTGTGTTATTCTTTCAGTATCCTCGATTATTGAGAGAAATAAACGTAGCTCTCCTGAGAACGGTTGTAAACGATATTGAGGATGTAGCTAGAACACCTTCCACTGGCTGAGCATTAGCCAAAATAGTGTGTCTAATCCAGGTGGAGGACATCTTCATATAGTTGAAGGGATAACGTCTATTATGTATTGATTGTTTTCATTCATAATCTTATTTAAGTCTGAGTTTGAAGGTCTTTTTTCAATTATTGACCAGGCATACACATGGGGAAATGATATCCGCAGCTGGCAGCGCAACTTAAGCCCACTGACGTGGCCTGAAATTCTGTGTCAGTTTGCGTTGTCTGCTGGTTTTGGGCCAAAACTGAAGAAAATGAACATTGAGCAACCATATTATCGCGAGGAAGATGAGGTATGCAACATTGTTGATGTATCCTGGGTTATCCCTAATTCTTATCTTGCGTTTTTGTTACTTTCTAAGAGAAAAGAAAGATTTAGTTATGTTTCAGTTCTGCGTCTACCAAGTTGGTAGTAATGGTAAGCCTAGGGCTGCTTATTATGTACTCTCTCTATCACATGTATTGTCTCCATTCAACTAGGATAGTCAACTGTTACCATTAATTTCTCTAAATATATGTTAATATATAATGTTAAATTATCAGTTTTAAGAATCGAATGCAAGCGAATTGTAAATATTTTGGAGTTTACCGTAGCTGCATTTTCCGCTTTTAAAGGGGATCTTGATAGTGTTTAGCGAGATTAGGATATGATAATTGATACAGCGACCGCAACCAAAACTCAGATTACTATGAATTTATCACATTTGATTTCTGAAACTACTCTCTTCATATTATCATCTTCGGTTAGTCTCTTGGTTACCCATTAATAATTCATTGTTTTACTTGAGTTAGTCTCTTCGTTTTACAATCTTTGCCCATGTTGGATTTTCAGTATACAGTTCGTTGTTTTACTTGAGTGAGTCTTGTCCGTTTTACAATCTTTGTTGTTCAATTTATTGAGGCTTAGTGGTCTTTTGCTAGGTTTATACTAATCTTTGGAAGAGGGAGATGCAACAGGCGGATGGTTCACATTATTCTGATAATGACCCTTTTTCAATTTACTATCTTCTTAATTTGACAGTCTCAAAGGCCAGCCTATTAACCACATAATTAAATGGGGAATACACAAGTATTGGGCCTTATGAAACCGCTACAAGACCCAGTTCTTCGACTAACTATAACAGAAATTAAAGGGGCAAACGGAAATGCTAAGAGGTAAGATGTGATGGTATTACCCACAGTAGTAAGGTCTTGGATGTGGTGTGCAGGGGGATCACCAGAAGAGTGTTTCCCTTTCCTACCAGTGATAGCTTTTGATTTAGCTGCTAAAAGAGCATCATAATAACTCGATCTTTCTTTGAAATCCCGATGTTTAAATGCTTCAGCCAACCCACGCACACCAACATTTCAGCAACATTATACCCAGCTGGCTGTCCACCGGCGGTAGATGACACAGATGAATAATCGACTCCTTCGCCTTTTGACTGAGGAGCTAGGAACACGGATCCAAGCTCTATCACCTTGGAATCGGCAGAGAGAGCAGCGGGATTACTATTATCCCCAACAGGAACTTTTCTCGAGCATTCTAAGCAAACATTAACCTGAATTCACGGCAAAACATAATTACTAGATTTTCTTGTGTATGATATTACTACCGTACTAAGTACCCTATAGAATGAAAGCACACGGACTACCTGGAGACCAATGAGCTTTTGGGGAAGAAATTCCTTTACTTCACGGGCATAGTTTTCATGCCTATCACCTGTTCGTGGGTTGCTCATTTTGGGACAGCGAATGGTTGAAAGATTTACCCGTCTCTCTGCTAATAGTCTACCAAATGGCACAGCGTCGTAGCCACGACAATACAATCTCCACTAACAACTTCCATAACCTGCTGTGAATATCAGACACTAGACTTGAGGTTAGGATCTCTTAGCTTCCTGTCATTTTGGTTGTTTGTGTACGGTTTCAATACTTCATACATCTCTAATGTAACTTATCTTAATTACATAATTAATCACCTTTTTTACTTAGGCTCCTAAGCTTTATTAACCGCCTTCCAGAAAGTGGTTTCAATGTAGCTTACATGCTTGTTTATTAACCTCTGAATTACGTAAGGTAGTGTTTGGAAACACGGAAATGATTTCATTTTCATGATTTCAATTGTAGAAATCAAAATGTTTGAATTCAAATTTAAATCCAATTCCAAAAATCCGTTTGGGAAACCCTTGGAATTGGAATTGAAAATGAGCGGGACGGACATGGGTCGAGGTCGATCCTTTTTTTTTTTGAAAAAAATAGATTTTGTCACGGAAAATATATGCAGTCGGAAAAAATATCATAAATAAAAATATTGCGATGAAATTTGTATCACAAAAAAAACGTAAATATTCGTGGAATTGAAATGACTACTATATGGTAGTAATTTGAGAGACCCAAATTTGAACTAGGTTGGAATTGATGAGGAATTGAGTCCAATTTCAATTCCAAATTCTAGGTGTTTCCAAACACTTGAAATGTGTCAATTACGGAATTCAATTCCAATTCCAAGTTTCCAAACATACCATTATGTTAAAGGAAGTTCGGCTGGCGGGAGTAAGGAGGTGGTGGTGGAGAGTGATAGTCAGACTATTTGCTTTTTTAAACTTGGGAAGGGCTTAATAATGTTAATGAACCAACTGATGTTATGGTTGTGTGAGTCTCTTTTATTTGATTTGTATCTTGTGTCCACCACTAAAAGCACAAAAAATTTGTCATTATGTATGTTCTTGTTAAGTGGTTAGTAGATATAAAAGCTCAAAGAAGGAAATGGAAAACGGTAGTGGTAGTTGAGAAAGGGAGGAGGTAATGGTTAGTTGGTTTCTAATATTACTTCCCCATTACCTTATGTTTCTACTGGCAGTTCCTTCCTTTTCTATTGAGTTTTGTTATAAATATTTGTATATTATTTCGACCTCAGGGAAGCCATTAAGCGAAGAGAGGAGGAATAAAAATCATGCAGCAATTTTTCGTTGTGGTCTTTGATTTTAAGTTGTGAGTTTCTAGATTATGTTGGTCAAAGTTGTATATTTAGGGATTATATATGTTTTCTTGTTGGAATTTCAATATATAGTTCATTGTTTTGCTTGAGTATGCAATTTACTTGAGTTAGTATGTCCGTTTTACGATTTTTATTGTTCAATTTATTGAGGCTCGGTTATCTTTGCTAGGTTTATGCTAATCTTTGGAAAAGGGAGATGCAATAAGGGAGATTGGTGTGCAAGAGGCTGCCTATAGCAGATGGTTCACATTATTCTGGTAATGACCCTTTTTTCAATTCACTTTCTTAATTCTTACTTCATCTATCATACCATTTTATTTCCTTTTTTTCCGATTATAATAAACCTGAGGGTTGTCATAGTTGGCAAATATAAGTCTCGCCCTTCCCTGGGAGTTACTCCTATTAGCTGCTTATTGCGGGTATATGTCCTCCCTTTGGATAATTTTGAAGCGGAGGGTCTCTGAAATACTCCCTCCTATTCTAAATAACTCTCCTTATTTCCTTNTATCTTACCCCACAACAATACTTATTTTAATCACCTTACCCCACAACAATACTTATTTTAATCACACAATACCTTCCCTCTCTCCAATCTCCTACCCCACTACAATACTTTACCATATAATACTCCCCTCCCTTAATTCCCGTGCCCTCCATGAAAGGGGAGGGTTATTAAGAATAGGAGGGAGTAACAAATTTAGTGTGTAATCACAATCTCTCGTTCGAATTCTTGCCAAGTCAACAATGGCCGCTTTTTGATATGTGTAAAATTCAAGTTATTAGCAGCTGATTTCGAGTATATGTCCTCCCTTTGGATAAATTGGAAACATAGACTTTCTGGAGATTAGAACTTTAGTTTGTAATCACAAAATCTCATTGAATCTGTGTCAAGTACTCAAGTCTACAATAGCCGACTTGGGTGTGACAGCCATCATTTTGAGCTTGGAATTTGTAAAGAAAATGGTAGTTTACACCTTTGTATACTTGATCGTTCATAAACATGTTAACTCACAAGTCTATAGATATGTCGTCCAATGTGAAGTGTATAGGGGTTATGGCTGCAAAAACGTAAGCTATTTAAACATTTTGCACGTATATAACTGTTCAAACATCTAATATCAGCCGATTCCCCCTACTATCCGGCCACAATGGACAAAAGGCAATTAAAACGCTTGAGGCATGTTCAAACCCAAGATCACATGTACTTTGATTAGCAAATCATATTTGTGTTCTGCATCGGCATTAATGTTCAGCATATTGCAATCATGGCTCAAAAACTGGTCTATGATATTATGTTGAGATATTGATCGAATTCAATTAGATCGAGTCAGGTGTTGTTCATAGAAAATGCAGATGATGAGGGGAAGGAGGACAAGGATGTGAGAGGGAAAGAGTAGTACTTACTTCATTTTATGAAATTTGAAAATCAAAGTGATAAGGGTGGACGTAGTATCATTTTTTTATACTCATTTATGTTCTTTGTTCCTGCTGTAGTTGGTCAGATAAATCACTACTTTCCAACTTAAAGTTAACTGAACATTAGAAACCGTTCTAATTGCCATGTAAAGGCTCTTTTTCATCTGCGATTGTCTTCCCCTTCATCCGAGTTACTTGATCTCTGTTTCTATCTGTATGCTGTGCAATTTAATTCAAAATAGCGTTATTTATGGGTTCACCTATTGGGCAACTGATTATTGTGGTTTTGTGAAAGCATAAACCACTATACTGTTGTTATACAAGAATGAGCCATATATTCAATAGGATGATTAGTTACAAAATCTTAATGGTATATTTGGTTTTTGTTTTTTATGTTAGACTAGCTATAGAGCATGCTTATGTATTTCTGTTGTTGTGCTGTGTTGTTTTGTTTCACAGGGTTGATACTGCAGTAGAGAGGAATGGTTTTCAGTGTAGTGGCCATGAACGTTGGGTTGTTTTGGCATTTATTGCTGTCTAATCCATAGGAAAAGTTCATTGATCCTAACAGATAAAGAAGGGGGCTATTTTACGATAGTTCTGGAGGAACAAATGAGTTATTAACCTGCTTTCAATTACATGATGTGATATTTGGTGCTAGATTTCAAACAATTTAATGTAATCAACTGCGGTAATATACTAAGTCCTTGGTGGGGTGGTAAGTTGCAACAGTGGAATGTCATTTACGACCATTTTAAGTTTAAGACAGCCTCTTTCGAATGTTAATTTAATGAGTAGAATTTGTGATGATATTGTTTGATTTATTAGGTTGTGTGATTGTCTATGGTAGGTTTTTCTTATAGTGATTTTTGCAGGGTTTTACATCCAATTATATAGGAACGAACATCTGGGCTCCGAGCGTAACGTGCGCGGAAACTTGTCTATATATATATGTGTGAGCTCTAAGTTACCTTACAGATTATACTTAGACAATTATTGTTTAAAAAATATTTTGAAAAAAGAACACGAGAATACAAGAGTCTTATTCAAATCATACGAAAGCTTGATAGTAAACAGCTTGGTCAGATGGCTTCAGAGTTTGCATTGCCATATATATGTATCATGGTCAACATGCCAGACAACTTCGTAGAATCCTAATATGTATGTCAAAATTTTGAAGAATTACAACCCTTGGTTTATTCAGCATGCGCTATCTACGTTCAGTTTCGATGGTAAAGTTATTCGTGAGCTTGGTCCGATTGTCGAGCATTGTTTGGCCGCGTTGAAACTTGAACAAATGTCTGCAAAGCTGCGTTGAAACTAGAACAAATGTCTGCAAAGAGTAAGCATGGTCACTTTGAGTAGTTCTCTAGCAACTTCTCTAAGATAGGGCCTTATTGTTGGGTTGTTACGCGTCAAGATGCACAATTACTAGGCAAGGGCTACACCTACTTACAAGTTACCACAGTACAAGTGCCATATACAGTTAGACTTCATGATCAAGATCTTGCAACTGCAAACGACATCAACGTGTACTCCAGTGTGTGAAGTGCTATATTTAAGATGTACCCCGTGAATTATAGCCGATTGGAAAAACGAGTGAACATGCACCGTTTAACAGAATATGATGATTTTGGCTAAATAAAATGTAGCCATTACTATCAATTGTTACCTTAGAGGTTGTACTTTAGATATTGTGGAAACAATTAGTATCCAACAATCCTTTCTAAATTGTATGCAAGATAAATATTTTCAGTATAGACGGAGATAATCCTTGGGACTCCGCGCGCATCGCGCGCGGAGAAACAACTAGTCTATCTAAAATAGGTGGGTTGCATTATAATTCAAATTGTCCAAACCTGATCAATTACCTGCTACTTATTTATATCGATCGATAAAACATAATAAAAACTTCGTCACTAGAAAATTAACGATGATTATAGAGTTTTATAGAGTATTAATTAGTCGTAAATACAATTTTCTTTCTGAGTTTGTGACGATTATTAATGAGTAATAATAATAATAATAATAATAATAATAATAATAATAATAATAATAATAATAATAATACCCAGGTCACAAAGTTTCATCATTGTTAACAATTACTTCAATTACTCTGTAGTTTGAAATTAAAAGTCTAAAATCACATCAATTATACATAAATGTTTGTGATTAATATAAATGGAAGTAGGTCGTGTCATGTGTCGGTCCACTGTGCCTGAAGGGGAAAATGGCACGGCTCGAGCACAAGAAGGTGAGTTTTATATCGTGTCGATGAAATAGAAATGGTGGCCAAGACACGACCCCGGTCCCATGGCACATGATCATGTCGTGCTTGGGAACTCCCTTTCAACCTTATTTATGTATATCTTGGACGAGCTTAAGCAGGCGATGTCATGTCTAGACTTGACACAATCTTCTTTTTCAAACCTTAGCCTAGATACGGTCCACGACCCATGGCGTGTAGAGCTGTGTCAATCTCTAGATCGTGCTGAAGGCCATGATGAGGACGTAAATGGGACAAATTTGACTAAGGAAAAATCTTTTGTCACTACAAAGTCACGAGGCAAATAAACTTATTACTCAGTATCATTAAATGCCTGCTCCAGCTAATATATTTCATTTATAAGTGTAAAGGGAATCACACGATAGATCGATACTCAAACTATTTCAAACCAAGATTCGAGAATACAATCAAAACTATAATGTTTTTTAATCGAATCACAATAAATAAACGTTTTGGTTAGGACTCATAACGTTGAGGTAGATATTTAATTGACAAAAGTAGATACGAAGATACCGAATCCATAAACCCCACAAAATGGTGATCATTATGATTATGGAATAGCCACAATATTTGGTTGGTGGTTTGGAGAATAACAAGTCGTGACTCGTGACAATGAGACATTGCACCATACTTTACCAATTGCAATTAACTCCGAATTTATTCCGATGCCCCGGAATTAGATAGCCTACTCCTAAGAGGGGCCATACCTTGGGTTCTCAATTCCGTATCCATGGGAATCGTAAATTCTTATTTCAGATAGGTCATATTTGTCAGAAATAATATAAGACGGAATTTTAATATCATTTTATGGACAGATGTGATCGCAATGGTTCAGCTAGTGTTCACACCTTTTGATAAAAAAAAATCTCCAAAAAGTAGTCACATTTGGTGTTAAAGTGACCTCAAAACCCCGTCTTAGACTTTGTTTGGCACCACACTTCAGGTAACTTATTTGACCAAAGTAGCTTATTTGACAAAAATTTCAGCTACCTGATTTTTTTGCAGGTGTTTGGTAAATAACTTATTTGGTCAAATAAGGTACCTGAAATGAAATGCTACCTCAAGTAGCATTTCAGAAATCATGTACCTGAAATGACTT
>LHUT01005300.1:0-10161 GCA_001412135.1 Silene latifolia subsp. alba | reverse complement strand
GTTGTATTGTATAAGATATATTAATATTTACAATAGTTCTTTTATTGTCTAATTTGATCTACCTCCTCGGGAAACCGAGATGGTGACACCGTCATACACTGGGATGGTCCTTGGTAAGGCATTCTGGCGTACGGGGGTGTTACACAGTCTTTGAGGTACCTTGGTGGAAGTGGGAATCTATCTCCATGAATTTCATAGTGGGTTTACCGAGGAGCCAGCAAGGTAATAACATGATATAGGTAATCGTTGACTGTTTGACTAAGTCAGCTCGTTTTATTCCAATGAAACATACGTGGAGTAAGGCATAATTTGCAAATGGCTACAGAAGAATGTAGTAAGGTTACATGGAGTGACAAAGGACATTGTGTCAGATCCGGATGCGAGGTTTATTTCTCGATTTTGGCAAGAGTTGCAAGAATTGATGGGGATTACCTTGAAGATGAGTACTGCATTTCATCCTGCAACAGATGTGCAGACATAGAGGACAATCAAGACCTTGGAGGACATGTTGAGGGCTTGTGGGATGGAGTTTGGTGGTAGCTGGGAAGATAAGTTGGATCTAATAGAGTTTTCTTACAACAACAGCTGCCATATGAGTATTGGGATGGCTCCGATTGAGGCTTTGTATGGGAGGAGATGCAGGAGTCCGATTTGCTGGGATGATAGCGCTAAGGCAGTGGTTTTAATTAGATCCATAAGTGGTACAGGATATGGTTGAACATGTGAAGTTGATTTGGCAAAAAAAAAGCATCACACGATCGCCAAAAGAGTTATGCAGACTTACATCGTCGGGACATTGAGTTCCAAGTTGAGGACAAGGTTCTTTTGAAGGTGTCACCTGTGCATGGGGTGATGAGATTTGGTAAGAAAGGGAAGTTAAGCCAAAAGTTCATTGGCCCTTATGAGATTTTGGATCGCATGAGAGAGGTTGCTTATCGGTTAGCTTTACCACCAACTTTGGACCGTGTACATAATGTTTTTCATGTGTCTCAACTACAGAAGTATGTGAGTGATCCTCCTCATGTGCTAGAGGTTGAGAACATTGAATTGGATGAATCCTTGTCTTAACTTGAACTGCCAAAAGAGATCCTAGATCGCAAGGTTCGCAAGACTAGAACTGCGGAGACATTGTTGCTAAAGGTTTTACGGTCTAATCACAACGTTGAGGAAGCAACTTGGGAGGCGGAAGAAGCTATGAAGGAGCACTACCCGTCTCTTTTTTATTAGGTATGTGTGGTTACGGGGACGTAACCATGTTTCTTTTAGGGGGTAGGAGATGATCGCATAAGGTTTTGGTAAAGTTAGTGTTTGTTTTGAGTCATAATGAGTTGTGTTTAGGTTTTGTTTTTGAGTTTTCGTTGTGTTGTTGTGTCCTAGTTGAGTTAATAAGTTTGTTTTTGGGTATGGGTTTGAACTTCGGGGACGAAGTTCATTTTTAAGGAGGGAAGACTGTAATACCACGGATTTATGAGCTGTTGGGCACTTTATTGACTAAGGCTTACTCTGTCGAGTAAGTTAGTTTTTTGTTCTGGAGAGTGTTCTTCCTGATGGATACTTGATCGAGTGAGGGCAACTCGATCGAGTACCTCAGTTAATCAATCGAGTAAGTCGGTTTATACGGGTTTTTGCCAGGTTTGGTAGCAACGCGTGAAAAGGTTATGTAAACATTTCTGTTAGTTTCTTTTACCTTTTTACTTTATTCTAAACCTTTTACAAGAGAAAACAAAACAACGTAAGATCCTTATCTCGCATTGCTATCAAATCTAAAGGTTAGAGTCGTCAGATTTCGGAGTTCTTTATACCGTTGAGATCGTCGCATTATAGGTAAGGTCCTAGTACCGTTTTTATGTTGATTCTTTAGTTTTAGTTTAAACCCTAAATGGGTGAATTGGGGATTTTGGGAGTATTGTTGATGTTAGATTGTGATTATATGATTATGTGTTTATAGGAGGTGATTTCATAGAGGAACGCTTTTGATCCGGTGCTTGTGATTGTTGATCAATGATTTCATTCCAGGTAGGGTTTCTCTACTTAGTTATTGTGTAAATTGTATAAGATGGTTGTTGGTTGATTGGCATGTGATTATATATCATAACTGGTATTGTTGATATCGTATTTGGTATTGTTGATATTGCAATTGGTTGTTGTTGATTGTCTATGGTTCGCGAGGTGTGCCCTCGACTGAGTGGAGTCACTTGCGAGAGTGGCTTCACGCCCTTGATTAGCATCTTGTAGTTTCCGTCTCAAGGGGAATGTGCACATTAATGGACTTGGGTTATTCGTTCGATGGAGATGAGCGGGGCTTAGGTGGGAACGGCTGTGGTCCCCCACTGGCGGCGAGGAATACCTGTTGCGATGGGTGATGTAACGGTGTTGGGGAATTGTGATTGTGTTTCAGTTTGTTGTTTTATCTTATATTTTTTATCCAGTAACTGACCCCGTTAAATGTTTTGAAAATTGTGGTGATCCATTCGGAGATGGTGAGCAGTTGTTTAGCAGGTATGACTTGGATGCGCGCAGTGTCACGGTCCGGGACTTTGAGCCGGATCGTGGCGCACACCCTTGTCTAACACGCGACAAGAATGCAAGCGAGAGCGTCAAGCATTAGTGAGGGATCGCCCACTAGTGCATTCGTAATCGGTCTCGGTTTGCGAAACCGTTTGTCGGGATCCTAGTCTCGATCAACAACGTTCGACACACACATGCTCGTTAGTAAGCATGAAGGCAACAATTCATAAGAATGCAAGCAACGAGTAAATAAGAAAGCTTTTGATGGGAAGTAGATTGTTTGACTAGTACCTCCCATAGAGGCAAATTTGATATTACATGTCTGGTAGCATGAAATATTGATTGTGGAGAATAGCGATACGTTTTCTAAACGCCTTAAAACGTATTTTAAACTAAACGACTAGCTCCAAGATTCGACGACACGCAGGAAGTAATCTTGGAGTACTACTAGAATATAAAAACAGAATCGAAAATACATAAGTGCATAATGAAAATCTAAGGGTTCGAAGTGAATGGACTGCCCCCGCAATTTCAGGGATTATGAGGCTGAATTGCGGCTCCTTACACAAGGCCTAAAAGTGCTCTTTTCACCTATTAATCTTCATTGTATTGATTATTTATTTTTGTTGAAAAAGGTGAAATTTATGTTTCACTCTACTATTATTTGTTTTGGGCTGTATATTGATGATTAGTTAGTTGCAAATTCTCAATTCTCATCTTAGTTTGAAAATGCGCAAGGCGCACAGAGGCGCTAAGGGGCCGAAGCGCAAGGCAAAGGCTCACGCCTTTTGGAAGTGAGGCGCCCTATTTTTTATAAAAAAATTGTAATTTCCAAATAAAATTTTGGACAACAATAGCGTTTTTAGGAGTTTCCAAGTTGGCTAACATGTCAAGGGGTAAAGTTAGGAATAATGGGGAAAAGTAATGGTGAGCCTTGTCTAATAGATACAGAAAGTGCAAACTAGTTAGCCTTGTTAGGTGAGCCTTGTCTAAAAGGCGCACCTTATCCTAGGCGCACCTTAGGCGCACTTTTTTAAACTAAGAGTCTCATCCATTAATTTGCCCTCAAGTTGGAACCGTCTCGAAATATAAAAAAAACAAAATTTACCTTTGATATTCTGAATATGTGAGAAGTGCTCAATCTAAACAAATTTGGTTATTCCCGTTCATGTGATATTCTGAGAGTATAGTTGGCAGAATGGTGTCTAATTGTAGTTCTCTTCTTGACTGTTATGTAGGTATCACTTCTAGAAGAAAGTATTAAGCCCAAAGCAAACCTGCCGCCTTTGCTTTTACACCTTCGAGAAAGGCGGCCTGAGAAGCTGCATTACATGGGTGTATCGTTTGGGCTTACACTGGATCTACTTCGGTTTTGGAGGAAACACAAATTTGCTCCTTTCTATATTGGCCAGATCCCTGTTAGTTTTTCAACATTTCTCTTGTGTTCTGTTTGATTGGCTTCCATTATAATGCTTTCTTAAATGGACTTAACTCTTTTGTTTATTCGGAGGTTGATCTCTAGACAGACTTTTCTTATTGATGCCCAAATTTTTCTGGAGCCTTGAGATAGTGGACAAACACCAGAGCTTTGTTCATTAAATTCCTTGATTCTTAAACTTTAATTTCCTTGATTTCAGTTTAGTCAAACAAACTCAGAAAAGAAATTTAATAAGGTCAAACAAGTCACCTATGAAACACTCAAGTGAACAATATAGCTCAGAAAAAAATGGTTATAAATCGAGTTCAACGAAAGTAAATGAAGAAAGAAATGCCAGAACATTTTGGATTGCGAGAATTCTAGATGGTGGGAAGTATGGTACCTAGTTGAGAGCTTGACAGCTTGTAGAAGTTAGAGATGTGTCCTTAAAAAACAGTTGGTTTCTGTCAGCTTTGTGTGACTCAGACATGACATCCAGAATTGCTGTCTCCTTTCAGTTTCAGAAGTTAAAAATTCATTCCACGGTGTAGTTAAGGTGCCCAAGGCATTTATTAAGGCCTTTCAGGGCTTACAGTAACATATGCTCTTTTACTTCCTTACTGATGGTATTTTTTTTGTTTGTTTGTACGTGGGTTTTTCCTCTTTAAACTAGAATGCGGTGACTGGAGAACATACTTGCATAGTTCTGAAGGCATTGCGTAATGATGATTTTGAAGCTGATCCGGGCGATGAGTGGGGCCATTTGGGGCCATTTTATCGAGGTGTGTTGGTAATCTATCAGTGGTCCTATCCATTCTTAATTATGTTGAAATATTTTCAATTCATTGCCTTTTTTGTCCATAGTATTTAAGCAAAGATTTTGTGGACTGCTCTCTTCTAGCTTTCGTTCCATGGAGTATAAACTTGCCATGAGGTTAGTATTTGTATTTGCAGCTTCATGTTCTTTCACATATTTCAAGTTTCTGATGCAGTCTCGCAATTCTTTTGTTTTAGTGTGTTGGACCCTGAAATCAACTTTGAAGCAGCAGAATCTACCGCAGATAGATATTTGAAGTCTGTAAATGAGTACATATGTCCTCTCGACTTGAAGCTTCTGCAATCATATACTGATAATCTGTCTGATTTTACCCTGGTATGAATTGTGACTCATTTCCCAATTTCTAAAACCATTATTTTTTTAATAGGCGGTAGGCTTATCCTGTGTTGTTATTGTTAACGTTAGAATCTATAGGATAAAATGGCTCACTGAATTACAAGCGCTTCTTTTTATAACGAACTAGTTGTCATCGATCCAATTGTCGATGCTATTCTCATTATGGGTCACCCGAATACAACCTGTATATGTGATCAACACTAGGGTATGCTACGTACAACCAACTCCCTCCCACTACCTTCCATTTGGAGGAACCCTTAAGGCATTCGTGACTTGTCTTACTTTGCTGTATATAAGTATAAGAATTCTTACTTGCTGGACTTTTGGCAGTTAAGCTAAAAGGATTATGCGCTTAAGTTATGTCTATTGAGATCAATTAGGAGCTGTGTTTTCTAGACTTTGAATCCTCTACCCAGCAAACTTTGATCTCTTTGAGTTGCTTTGTCTTGGAGCACTCTTATTGGTTAGAGTGATGAATTAACTAGTCCTGTAAAAGTGAAGCATGTGAATGAAATACTGATTAGGTGTTATAGGAAGTCAGGAAAGCAGATCTAATGGATGATCAACACGGGATGTTTTATGACGCCCAGGGATAATTCTATAAAAAAGCTTTTTCTTTTTGTTTGGTTTCTTGTATTAGCTGATCTGTAAAACGTGTAATTCGGCTCAGGTCTGTTCATTTGCGTCATCTCAGCTATGTTTGGATTCTGGTTCGGGTAATTATGGGTAGGTGTATTCTGAGTGTGTTGTTGTCTACACATCTCAGCCTGTGGGTGAACTTTGGGACCCGTGAAGTTTGAGCTGGTTTGGATTAATTCAGGTTTTTGTTCATATTTAGGTTCATGCCATATTTTGGCGAGGTCAATTCAGGGCTGGGTTAGTTCTGTTAGATTTACGTATTGGTTAGGACATATGATCAAATACATTTCCGCTGGACGGAAGGTATCACAAGTGTTGGGCCTACCTTGATCATTGATGGGTCAATTAGTGGCCTTGCAGACACCCTAATATTTTGTATTCTAATGGCTGTTAGAATTTAACTCAGGACAACTTAATTACCCTAATTTGTGATTGGAGTAGCATTTTTCCAATTTGTTGGATCCTAATTTTTGATGGATAGACTATATGAGGAGTCCTGCTAGCATTATAGAACGATTTGAATAGAATAGTGTTGGGTTGTTTGTAGACCAATGATCTGAACTCTGAAACCATTTCTTTATACGTTTTAATGGAACAGTCTTCAGAATTGTTGTACATCATGTGTTCTTTATCACGCACCATTCACTTTCTTACTCGCTTTTTACTGACGATCTCTTACAAAAAGTTCTTGCTGTTATGTAATCAAGCATATGTTTTTTACCTCTTTTGACAGATCAAGCACCTTGTTCCAGTCCTCTCACATTTATACTTCCAAGAAAGAATACCAGTGAAACTGTCATATATTCAAGCGTCTATTTTGCTTTGCTTTGGCTTGCAGAATCAGGACTTCTCATACATTGAGGTTATATATTTTTTTTCTTTTTCTGAAACCGGCAGGGTTTTTTCTTTATTTTAATAAATTTTATATTCCATATTTCGAGGATCATTTGATGTGCATCTTTTATGGAAGACTGGCTGTTAAATCTCAAACTTTTGGTCGTCAGGTCCCTCTGAGTTCTGACTTTAAAGTATGTATGATTTTTGTTCTGATCGTCATTTCAGGGGCAAATGAAACTAGAAAGAACTCAGATCTTGTCATTCTTCATAAAATCTATGAAGAAATTCTACAAATACGTATATATTGCTTCGAAGGAGATTGAATCAACCCTACCTCCTTAAAAAGCGGTAAGTGCAAAACTTAATAGAAAATGTAGAATATTTCTGAATGTTTGTAATTTATATACTGACATTACTGTTTTGATTTTTGAACACTAAAACCAAATCCTCAAAGCGTGCCTGTCTTTGGTTATCATTGTGTTATCTGAGAATAAATACATGGGCCAAGCTAAGTACTTGGTACAAGTTACTCAGTTTTAAGTATGAGGGAGTCTTGAATGTAATGAATGGTCTCACATTTATTCCTCATTTAATTATTGGGTTGGTGGATCAACGTCACATGTATGACATTCTCGTGAGTTCTTGAGCGCGGAGATTTGACGGAGTACTAATTATTTCCATGTCCTTTATATGCAGTTTGAGTTGAAACCTCACAAAATAACCTTGGATGAAGATTTAGACAATGCTGCTTGGTATTTTTCACAACTACTCTTATTTACCGAGGCACTGAGGCTTTGCTTGTTCTCACAGGATGATATGAAAGCCAAGGCAGAGGAATTATTGGACTCCAAGTTGATTGAAGAGTATTCTATTGGGGGAGATCTTGAAACAGCTCTTCAGAATGGTGAAGGGAAGATATCCTCAAGCGGCTTAATCAGTGTGAAATCAAGTAAAAGCAAGCATGAGACCCCGAGCAAGGCTGGAAGTAGTAAGAGTGAGAAGAAACGAAACAAGGATGATCGAGGCAGCAAATCTAACAAGAAGAGAAAATCCTAACTGGGTCATATCAGAAAGATACACAAATAGATAATAATACTGCCTCGTTTAATGTCGGTTTATGAAGGCTTTTGTGTCCTAGGTAAATCATTTATCGCGCACGAAGTTTGTAGGAGTAACATTCTTTTGTGCCTAGAGGCATGTTTCAGGAACTTTGTGCGGAGTACAAGATTTTGTGCCTCCGGTAATTAAATCGTAGAAACTGGTACTGAAATTTTGTGGCTATTTATTTTGTCTTCCAGTATGAGTGAAATTTTGGTACTGAAATTTGGTACTTGCACTGTTTTTTTTTTTGTCAACAGTAAAAGAAACTTTAAAGTCTAACAAGAAACGAAAGGTATAAGTATTGTTGTGAGTTATTCTCTGAATGCAGGGATGATTGGGGATTTGATCCATCCCCTCTTCTTCCTCAACATTTTGTCTCTTTTCTGTTCGTCTTTCTTATTTTCCGGCTTCTATTTGTTTTAACAGCTCGTCTTGCTATAGACGGATATATTCGTCTATAACTAAAGACGGGTCAAATAGCTTGAAAGTGGTGACATTTTTGGCCCTCACCACCCCACTTGTTTGTCCTATTAGGAATGTGGTATTGTATTTGGTCTGTCTTTAGTTATAGACGAATATGTGCGGTCTATAATAAGATTTTGTGTTGTTTTAATACTTCGTTCTGAGAGTGTAGGATGATTCTTTGGGTATTGATCCAAGTTTTGGAGGGAAAGGTTTAATGGTAGGATTAGATGGCATCTAAGGCCCTGTTCTTTCTGGCTTATTTTCAGCCCACTTCAGTTCAGTCTAGCTTAGCTTTATTCAGTTCAATTTAGTTCAGCTTCATTCAGTTTTCAGCCCACATACGGTAAGCGATATGTGGTGCGAACAAAACGGGTGAAAATGGGACCGTTTTGCTGACCTGTTGCCGCAAGGCTTGCTTCAAAAAATTGCATCCATTTCTCTTTTTAATGACCGGGACTTGGAAGACTCGCTCTATTGGCAATGTCAAGCTACAAACTTGCTTATGCAGCTTTGTACAGTGCAGGTTAGACCCATACAAACTTTTGTTTAACCAGTTTTCAATCCCAGCAGTAATCTGTGATCCATAAACACAGCTGCAAAATAGATGATCATGTGTCTCAATAGCTTGTTCACAGTTCACACAGCTGTTTCTGTCACTAATCTGCAACTGGAAGAGCTTTTCCCTAGTATTCAAACCCTGATGCTTAATCATCCATCCAACTAATGAATGCTTAGGTATATTCCGGGAAGCCCAAGCACTATTATACCACTGGACAAGGGGTTGTGGACCCTGCAACCAGTGGTAGCCAAAACTAATTGAGTAGCCCCTAACATCAGACTGCCAGTGACCACCCANAAAAAAAAAAAACAGAAGCAGCGAGTGACGAGATTAGAGAAATTTTTTTGACTTGTTTCAAATTCTTGTTTTTGGAATGGCAAGCATAGATTTAGGGAAGTGATATTGCCACTCGCCCTTTACTAATGCCACGACATTTACAAGGCAATTGCAAAATGAAGATCCTATTCATGCACCTGCTATTTCGTGGCATTAACAATTACTCCTTAGATATTTTGTTCCTGTTTAGCGAGCTACGTGTCAAGTCAATCTAACACAAAAAAAAACGTCTTGTGAGCAATACTTCGTCCGGTTTATTTGAATTGCAACGGAGTGAATATGTGTAAGCAGTATAATTTAATAATGAGTTTTAACTTTTTAAAATTGGACTTATAGAAACTTAACTAAACTTATAGAAGTTGACCTATAGAAGCTGAACTGAAGTTATAAGAGCTGAACTGAACCTATAGAAAAGCTAAATTGAATTGAACCGAACTTAGAGCCGAATTGTACTTAAATTGGTTATATTAAGTTCCCGTTCTTTTGGATTGAAACTGGCCGAACTGAACAGAAAAAAGTGGAGTACCATGTATAAATTGCAAAAACACGGGTAATACGTAGAAAAATTATTGTTTTTTATAGTATGAATTTTAATATTTGTCATTTGGTTTGACAAGGATGTAAACTTTACACTTTATTTAATTTGAGTACTTTGAGTTTGGTTTGAGAATTGAGATTGATACCTCTTTGTTTATCATTAAGTGACACGTCCGAGTTTTTGGCATTTCACAAGTAAAGATTTAAATTGGCTAAAATTTGGGGGTGTTGGTTACTCTTTGATTTAGACGTTTTACGAGCTTGTAGTGTAGGTTTACCTCATTTTCTTAGTGACATTTTTCCCATTAAAAATGTCAATCTTATAATAAAACTGGTTTATTATATACACTATGATATTAAAGTTGGCTGGTGTGAGTGATAAGGACTCTCATCTTTTAAATAAATGGTCAGGGGTTCGATTCTTGACTCTTGCGAATAAAAAAGCCAAACTTGAGAGGGGTCAATCCATTAAATTGTCTTTAGTACTATTGAGTTTATTGTCAATGAAGGAAGTAGAAGACTGCAGCTACTATTAACCACCGTCCTTGTTTCTTCTTTTCTGATTGATTAGTCTAGTTTAGTAGGGGT
>LHUT01005298.1:0-12976 GCA_001412135.1 Silene latifolia subsp. alba | reverse complement strand
CTTTTATGTATATATATAGATTATCGTTTCAAGCAGTTTTTATTTTAGTATAAAAGGAGTCACTAGGTATTTGGCGTGAGAGGGGTAATTTTAGAGATGGCAATCCGGTAAGGTTTAATCAGGTTATAACGGGTCAACCTATTTTTTCGGGTCGAGCGGGATTCGGATCCGGTCATTATTGGGCGGATCAGTTGGAATCAAATGATGTATTAGTTTGGGTCAGGTTTGGGTTGTGTCATTGTCAGTTCAAGTTACTTTATCGCATCTCTTCAATTTGTTTCTATTAATTTTAGTTTTAATTTTTGACTATTATTTGTTTTAATTATTTCATTATCAAGTCAAACATATCAAACTAAACACTAAATCACTATTATTTTGATCAATAGTAAGTTTAATAATTAATGACCTTCTATTGTTTTGTAAAGGTGACAAGACTTCTATTATGCTTCTTTAAAGATTTTTTGCTACCTTTTTTTTGTGTTTCTGGTTTACATATGAACAAATTGATGTCCAATATATATACTTTAATGGGCTTATTAGGATGGAGAAGCATCATCAAAATGTCGGGATTGTAGAAGGTAGGTTTCTTTTTAGATATTTTGGTATTTCTATATATAACTGCTAGAAGGATTTCTAAAAAGCATCGTAATACACGGATTGAAAAAATTGTTGAAAGAGTCACATGTTTTGGAGCTAAAAGTTATCTTAGGCTGGTAGACTTACTCTTGTCAATTTTAAATTAAACTAGTCGTTGCGCCGCGCCCTCCCGGGCGCGGAGCCCCAATTTGACAAACCGTTGACATGATGCTTACGTTAATCGCTTTTAGTTAATGTGGGCTTGGCCTTAGAATAGCAGGCGAATTACTTTACGAAGTTGGATTCTACCCTTTAGCAGATAGAACGACAGCCTTACACTACTACCTTGGCAGGCTAAATGTTATAGTTTAGCATTGGTGCGAGGACGTACAAGATTTTGGAAAACAGATTGGGAGTACACATGCCAAGTTAGCAGCATGGATTCAAACTTCTAAACTATACAAATATATGGAACATTGCGTTGTGTAAGAAATGGCTCAATATTTAGTAGTCCTACAATGTAATACCGTTGCCGCCTTAGAAGCGACGTTCCATTATTAGAGGAAGCGATCGGACAGTGTTTCTACCACACTTTTAACTGAATCATATGTATCATTTATTTGTTGTCCATCTAATGTGTGGGCGTTAACCCTTATTGCATGTGGAACTTGATACTTTTTAAATGGCAAAAGAACAAAACTGCATTTTTTTCCCCTGTGCAGCCTAGAGGTAATGACGATGGCTTATGGGTAACTGGCCAGTGTAGCCGTGGTGTTTAATTTTACATACTCGTTAAAACGTCAATATGGAAGTGCAAGGACCGGTTGATGGCCCGCGCCCTACCAAAGTGATTTAGAAACCGTTTGGGTGATCTCATATGAAAGCTTCTTACTGGACAACTATATAGAAGGCAAACGAAACACCAACTAAACAAATACGAGTAATTATTTTCCCAGAAACAAATAATTACTACTCTCATCTCATGTATGGACAATCTCTGTCACAACTCCTACAACTTCCGCTACTTGAGTGACCTGTAGGCGACCACATAAATATCGCAATAGACATGGATATCGTTTTTCATCTAGACCAAAACTTGTATAGATTACGGCTATACATAGCTACCATGTTTGGTACAATGTAGCAACCAGACATCGCCACTATGCATATTTGAAAGGACATGTCCCTATTCTATAAAATTATTATATACAATGACGTTATATTCATATAACATGAAACATTATAAGTTATAATTGTTCAAAGAACAATTCATTTCAATCATATAGATGGAGTAGAACAGGGATCAAAAGTTAGAAACAGATCAAATTGAGATCCTACAATTGTGGGTGACTAACAGCTAGCTCTCACACTACTACATTTTCCTCACTGGAAACCCATATTCACCTATTTCCTTTTTCAATGATTTAAATCTTGACCAGGTATCCTGGAATATGATAAAAAAAGGGTCCATGACCGGATTTCTCCATGGTAGAATCAACAGTCTACATTCTGACAAAGCAGGCTCGAAAAGCAGCTCCAAAAATCCACATCTGGCCAAGAATCGCAGAGGTGGCATTCCAACAACAAAATAGGTTACCAGCTTTGGAGCACCCTTTGGGAGGCGTTTTGAGGGATCTGATGGTAAGTTCTCTAAGACAGTTGGGGAAGAACCAGGAACGGTTTCGAGCAGGTTTTAGGTAGAAGTCCCAACCATGGATAAGTCAATGGAGACGACCCTCGAATTCTTCCGCCGAGGTTCTCTCATAGTGGACATTTGGTCGTGGCAGGGAAAATCTGTAAGTCTAGTTTGTGATATAGGAGGTAAAAAAGTAATTATCAAGTTATTATGCAAATTAAAATAAACAATAAAACAATTAATCACCCATCAACATCAGGGAAATTAGCAATAACAAATTTATATTGGGTGGATTTACCGTTGAAAATTAAGAATATTCAAACACGGCGAGACGAGGAACAATGCAGTACAACATAAGGAAAGGTAATTTAAATCAACAATCTATCGTCTACAAGCCCTAAGCCTCTACAACTTCACGTCTAAGCGATATTGGTTTTAAAGGTTATCATTTATCAAAACTGCATATTGAGGCGGCATCTATCAATGCTATAGCAGGACGACTTAAATTAGGCGACCACGGCCAATTTTAAGTTTCAAATCGAGATTTAAACCATGATTAAGACCTTACATCTCCATTATATTTTACACGCATGGCTTATTAAAAAGTAGACTTATGTGGACTATTGACCTCAATCTTTTCTCTTCCAAAAATCACATCATTTAACTTGATGAGATTGTATATGACAACAAAAGGACGATCACCCTCAATTTCATCTACAATGGTATGAGAATGAGCAATGGGCACAACTAATGAATCCTAGAACATTAAGAAGAAAAAAACCTCAACATAGTATACCCAATAAAAAAAGAATAGACTTAAGAATTATAACAAATCCAAGTGCAAAGAAAAAAGCCGGAAAACATATCTTGACAATAAAAAGGTTTATAAAAGCAATTTTCGAGATTTATGAGGTTCATAATGTGCAATAAATACTCAACTATATGAATTGGAGTGCCTCAGAAGAAGAAGGAAGTGATGTTTGATAAACCGGAACCATGAAGGTGGAAGAACAGAGATAATACAACAGCTGCTCCCTACGTTTATTCAACTATAAGTCGCATACAATTCATGCTTCTATTTGAAAGGAAAAGAATATAGACTGCGGCACATAGGCCAGAGTAACTATATTGAGCCCAATTATTAATAAACTATTACAGGCTAGATGGCCTAAAAAAGATATAGAACAGCTTAAATAAGCTACTCCCTCCATTCCAATCATTTGTTTACCTATGATTAAAATACCTCTTACAATGAATGTAAAAGGTAAACAAATGACAGAGACAGAAAGCGTACAAAAACTCAGAGCCTGAAAGAAACAAATCAGCAATAGTAAGATGTTCTGGTTTATATTCTACTATTCTAACAGGCTTCTGGGAAAGACCAGCTCAAGTAGTCATACACTACAACGCAAAAGCTCAAGAAGTTTTAATGTCCTTATCCTTGTACTGAGAAATTAATTGTGGGTGTGCTAACTGCTAACCCGTGCAAAGTAATGGTCGAATTCAAAATGAGTTTTTTTAATAGCCAGGGAAACTGGGCAACTCTTACCTGTACTTCATGGCAATCAACAGACACGACCAACAAAGATCATGTCTTTTTCAGTTAAGGTGGAATCATCTTCACTTTGCGGTCTAGAAGCTGAGTTATTGAGCTTCTTTACTGCCACAACCTTCAAGATAGATTAAGACAAAGTAGTCAGTTCATCTCCCCATGTAGCCAAGTACACATGTACTGAATGAAACTGAAATCTGAGATCAAAGGTCAGCACGAAATTAAGGTAGATAAATAAGCTAGATGCCCATCATAATGAAAGGTTGGATGAAATTCGAGAATTTTTAACTTTCTGTCAGGAAATTCGGGCCTATATACATTGCCATCCCATATAAGATTATCTTGGGAAAAGCTATTAGTATATTTTTGAGGTGAAGCAACGGGGTGAATGACTTCACAGAACTCGAAAACGATGATGTTTGTGTCATAGCTGGAACTGTCGGCGTCAATGGTATCAAAGTAATGTTTTTGTTGTAGTAGTGACGAGGAGGTGACACAGGCTAGATTGACATGACACAGAACGATATTGATCCCTGTCATGTCTATAGAATGAGTGTCCTTAATCACAGCAACTTGCGCAATTTGTTTTACATCCACCCCTCTTTTATGCTCCGCTTCGCTAATATTAGCAATTTTTGTAGACGTCTCTTAAGATGCTGAACAAAAAAGAATATACAATATAATATCATGTCATACAAGTTTCTATTTTTAATACAGCTAAAGACTCACTACTCTTTGGTTCTCAATTATGATGGACTAAAGGAAATTGGCTAACTAACTAAGATATATAACTACTCCCGCAGTTTGCTCAACAACATTGAGAAGACAGCAAGGTTATTCGACAAGCAGTGTAACCAGTAACCCTACTATAATAACATACAATACATGCAGACATTATCAAACCTCATGTAGATCTTTATTATGTCATTAACAACGCAATTGCACATAAGGCAGCAACGAATGCCACACAATAGTAATGGACTTCAATTTTTTAGAAGGAATAAGCCACTAACCTCACCCAAACTAATATGATCAGCTAAGCCCATGCCACAATTAGTAATCACCCAACAGCCAAAAACGATGCACGCCCCAATAAGAACACAGTACAATTCACAGTGAGGAGAGGAGATCTGTCATGCACACAGATGAATAGTCAGGTGCTCACAATACACTAATGACTCGAACCACACACCTCAAGATTGGCAACAATTCCGTCCTGAAGCTGCCAGTCTAACCATCTAATCCAAACAAACTCCCAACAAATAGACCCCAGCGAAACCCAACCTCAAATAATTAGCATCTACCATGTTGCTGCCTAAAGCGACAGACAGCTATATAGAAGGCAAAAGAAACATCAACTAAACACAAATTTCTAGTAAACCCCAATCCAACTTTAAGAAGAAAGACCTAAAACAAACACCGAATGAAGAATAACAACGACCCACACTAAATAAGCAAAAATCCAATCCAATCAAACCCTAAAACCATTACAGTCAACTGTTGGTCTAAAATTAAAGGTACAATTTTAAGTTAAAAAGCCTCAAACCAACTTGAGGTGTTGCAAGTCACAGCTGGCTCGTTGCCAAGCTCATTATAGTTTTAGAGCTGCAATATTGGAGAATAGGCGAAGAAGGAAAAGAAAAAAGGTCCCTAAAATGAAAGGCAAATAATGAGAGAAGAACATGAGAGGCAAAGAATGCAAGGGGGAAAAGTATGAAATGGAAGGTGAGGATCTAAAGGGAAAAATCAACGGTGGGGAGTATGTTTCCAAGTTACTATTCCTAAGCTACAACACTCGGGTTTCTTTCTTTTTCAGAGGGTATAGATAGAGCTACTCTTAAAGCACAGAAAAGCACAATTTTTTTTGGAAATCACACAAAATGTCTACAGCCAATCACACTACACTACTTCCGCAAACTAATAAGTTATTTACAGCATAATGCAAAAAACATAACAACAACAATATGAACCAGTATCTCAATGATTACACAAGTGGCAAGTGACATAAGCATCACTCAAAGCGATATAAAATACTTGACCCAAGTTCTATCATCCAATTTCACTTCGGAGCTCAATTGATATATAGTCGGATACAAATGGACTATAGGGGTTGCTACATGCTACGCCCCTTATTTCGTTTCCCTAATGCCTAGATCTAAGAGAGAACACCACCGTCATTTGTGAGTCCCTTAGTTCGCTTCTTACCAACAAACTCAAAGAGAAACCATTTAAATAGGTTAAGGCACCAAGGAGAATACAAGCAGAATTTGAACCACCACAGTCTCATCTTACCGCAAACTCGTAAACTAAACCTTCATCACATAGCAGAATACCTTCAGACATCAACTTCCATCATCAGCAGCATAGCACTATCATTGCCATCTGACATTAAGATTAAAATAAACAAATAGAATCGAAAGTTTGGGGAGACTAACCCACATACCTGACATTATACAACACGAATAAAGTGGAATGCAAAGATTTAAAGTTAGAAAAAAAAAGCGGGAGCGATAATCAAGGTATGAGAATTCAAGAAGATGAAGCTGAAGTAGGTTAGAAAGAATGGAAGATGAAGCTGCGACTGAAAGTGAAGGCATGAAGTAGGTTAGAAAGATGGGTAAAGTACGAATGGAAGGATATGATTGACATGGAGAGATCAAGGGTGGAGATCTGGGAGCTACTATTTATGGCTATAGTGGAATGAAATGTAAACTTGTTGAAGTGTAAACTTGTTAAAGTGTGACATCAAAAAACGATGCGCGCCCCAATAAGAACACAGTACAGTTCAGTGAGGAGAGGAGATCCGGGATGAATAGTCAGGTACTCACTATACACTATTAACGCGCAACAAAGACTAACGAAACCCATTAAAGTAAAACCCTATCTAAGTATGAAAACTCACCATCAACTAACGACCAAACACCAACCACACATAGCAAATTAAAGTCAGAACTATTCACCCCCCTAAAAAAAGTGTAAGAGAGTGTAACCAATATCACAACTTATATATAATAAAGCTTCCATAATCTTTCACCACTTTCAGTCGCCACTACCCACTGCCGGTTCCGCCATTGCCTCATTGGACATCCAATAACTAATAATAATAGATAAAGAAAGAATAATAAGCTTCATTATAAAACAACAACAATAACCACGAAATCTCAGGTGAGTTAGGCGACCAAATCGGGTCTGTTGCGTGATACCATTGAGAATATTCTATCAAACCGAAACAACAACAAAAGATGGAATGCAGAATCGCTCGTAAGGAGTCAATACCTTTGATCCGTTTTACAAAACTAAGGAAACCTCAAATGTTGAACAAAATCTAGACGAAGCCTAGCATGGGAATCACAACCTGTGAAAGCAGAAACTCTAGAATCAAAGAAGCAGCAATGCACTAAAACCCGAACTTCAATAACAATGTTTAAAACCCGCAAAATGGTAAGGAAGAAAGACCTATACCTGAATCAAATGTAACAAAACATACCAGTATGAACATAAAAAAAACCCAGGAAATTGAATTGATGTAAAGATTGATGAAGATGGGAGTTAAGAATTCACCATTTTGAGTGAGAGAGATGATAAATAACAGAGGATGAGAATTGAAGAAGATGAAGCTGGATTGATGGGCGGCGGACTGAGAAGACGATTTTTGAATTGGAAGTCAACAACTCTAATGGTCAGCTAAAAACCCCCCACAAAAGCAATTAATACCAGCAATAAACATACTAAGGGCGCAACCTGGCATAAAAAAAACACTTGAAATGCTATTGAAATCAGCGACCGATAGGCAATAGCCAATACTTCACACACCTGATCACACCCAAAATCTTTCAAGAATGTTTTGGGTAACATATACTTCATACTTCACCCTGAGCCTGTTGGTCACTTTTCGGGGATCCCATTGGATTAGCCTTGCAAAGAAATCTGAAACTTAGGAAAGATGGACACATTACACACATTTTGTCATCTTTGAATAAGATTTACCAGTCAGCTAGAAGTCTAAGTAGTTTAAATTTAAGAAGCGTTAAGATCTTGAAATGATAGATTACCTCTGGCCTAGAAAACACGTGAGTAACTTATGCTGATATGTCTCCATAGAGAAGACATCTGAGAAATCAATTTAAAATAAACCATTTCCCAATTCAACAATCCTATCTTTTTACATTCCAGAGTGTGAGACCATCAAGTGCGAATTTAGGGCACAATTGGAAAATTGGATGTTGAGAAGATCACGTGAACAAATACCTTTGGATAAAGACTATGGCACATCTCAAAAGCCATTGGGGGACTTGGGGATCATTAGCACCAACCCTTGCAACAAGAAAGTCAGAATACATCAACGCGGACGGCGGTAAAACCCGGAAATATATCAATTCAGCAAATGATCTGCACAATTGAGAGATAAGATCTTTTTTAAAGGTAATATTTAAGATCAACTGGTGTTGTGAGCTAAACCTAATGATGATCATAGAGCATTGAATCAAGTTACTGGAACCATAGTTATCTAATTCTTCTCGTCTTCTATACACCTGTCCACCAGGTGAAACCTAATGAACTCGGCAGGGCCTCGGCAGATTACAATTATCATAGAGCTAGAAAATCCAAATTCTAAGGCATAAATAAAGAGGACCAACAATCCAGCGGGACAAAAAGATAGGATCAAAACAAATAAATAAAGACACATGCCTCCAGCAATCAGAAAAAGCAAATAACTCAAAACAAACAATTAATGGAACGGAAAACACGTACCTTTTATAATAATAGAATAGAAGGGCTCAAAGCAACTCCGGCGATGTCAGCATGCATATGACTGTGAAGGTGGGAGATCTTCGTTAATGTTAATAACAACAAAAACAAACACAAATAGAAATATGAGACAAAATCAACCCATAATCAGCCACGTAAAACATGAAAAGCAGCAATAAATGGTCCTCTAAATCGCTCACCTTTTGAAATCACAATGTCTATTCACTCATATGCTTCTTATTATGCCTTAGTGGATAAAGCAACTGAAGTACAAAGAGGAAAAGGAGAAACGGACCGTGTTTAGTGATATCTGGTTCTACCTCGGTTGTTGTTGGACCAGGAGCAAATTTATGACCTGATTTCAGCGTGATGATCAGCTTTAATTTCCCTGCCTGATCTATTTGTGCTAAACTCAGGTTCAATTATACTCAGAAGCAGATCTTCTTCCCATTTAAGGAGACTAAAAAAAAAAGATATAAACAGATACATCAGGATCAAATTCAGTATTAGAGTTATTTAGTAGTACAAAAGTCAATTAAATAATACGGATGAATTGTTTACCACATATCCTCAACATCGTATAGTAAGTCCGACCACAAATACTTGAGTAAACAAAAATTCGGAAAAGAAGTTGCTAAGAAGAGCACTTACACTACAAACCTACTTGACAATCGCTTGAATTTAGCTCCCTTTGATTCTGGCTGCAAAATGAAAAGCATCAAAACCCACTAAAATGTCTAATAGCAGTACAAATTCGAAATCTGACCAGGAAGGACATGAACAGTAAGCATAGTAAAACACAAGATTGAGTATAAGAAGAATAGGAAGGTGTTAGATATACGACAAAGGCGCGAAACACAATAAACGGTAACGCAAAGCCCACACTGTATAAATTGCTTAGGGTAACCAACCAGGTTTTTTTTGGCAGCTTCTTGAAACTCCCGAAAGCTCAAAACCGCTTATCAATATTTTCGTTGTAGAGCAAGCACTTAACTTCCTACATCTCCCACACTATATGGAATTGGCGAAGACTCACTTTGTTTGCCACCGTTGGTAACCTAATGCCGCCTCCAACAAATCTCACTATAACAGCAGTCACTTTTATCCTATACTCGACTTGGCATGAGCAGGATTCAGTACCTGCAAATTACAATTAGCACAAGCACAGGTTATAAATCAAGATACGGCAGACAACAAGCTGAAAATTAGAGGGGAGGTAACCTTTGTTTAACCAGTGCTTACAGCAGTTAGTCACTTCCCACATATACGTAGACGTACATTGTAATAATTTATATTGGGCTGGCGAAACGACAACTTATACGTTTTTAATTCAAAAAAGCGTAACTATTCAATGCTGTTAGAAGTACTTGTTCACGGCAGCGTCGCAGGACCCCCGAAAGGTTGCAGGAGTGCACTGAACCATGGGCTATCTATGTTAAGCACGAGGAACCCATAAGCAGATCGTAAAGATGAACTGCAACAATAAGAAACGGAACTTATCCCAACAAGAAAAGCTACTAAACAGGCAGCACCGTAAACAACACGGGAGACGGTGGAAGGTTAGAAGCATAACAAACCATTACCATTCTCATAAATAATTAGCTAGAATTTAACAACCAGCAGGAGCGCTAAAACCCGTTAATATAGACTGTGGAATTGCGTAGTGTGCACGGACCGTGCACCGGCAATACTAAGCCGACGAAGCATTATATTGAAACTGCATCAACATAGTCAGTCCTTTTGCGGGATCGGCTGTTTCTAATCCTAACTCATAAACACGGCCTATTACACATCACCCAAAACTCCAACATGTCGAAAGCGCACCAGAATGGTTGGGTGCACGCAGTTTGCAAAAGCCAATTGTAGCCGAACTTTAAAAAAAAAGCTGAAACAACAAGTCAGGCACAGGCCCCGAATCCCTAATTCGCAACAAGCAAGATAGATGTGATATTGCGGCGTGGTCATATTGATTATCCAAAATGATGGTACATGTTAAAGCAGAATCAATGACCAATGGAGTAAACCTCAGCTCTTCAATGGTAGTGTGAGGCAGGTGAAATAAGTAAGCGGGTTGGAAGCAAATGAAACGGGTATAGCACGAATATTTAAGGGATAGTTTATTAGGCATGCCATCGGGTAGATGGCCACTAAATGCTGACTGACAATGCAATTAAAAAATGGGTTAATTGATATCACACACAGGTAACTTACTTCCCAAGGGAAGGTTAAACATGGAACTGAAACTGAAAGTTTACAAAGGGTCCGCCTTTGACCCTGAACATTACAATAGCAGGCCCCTACATAATCCGATCAACAACCGACCACCAAATGAAGTGTAAGTGGCCAATCATCATCGTTGCAAACAACAAACCTTGCCGATGATCATCAATACTAAATGAACTGTTACAGACACACACACAAGAGCCTCTGTATTGGCCTTATACAACCTATTTCTACGACCCATGAATACGACAATACAACACCAACAAACAAAATACAAAACTCTAAACCTCAATAAAGCACATAAATTCCAGTTATAGGGCCCTCACCTACTGCACCCCCATGGCCCCTGAACACATATCCAATGAGTATACTTAGCCGCCAAGATATAGAAACTACAAGTCAGCCCAGGTTTAATTAAATACTACAAGCAAGCAAACATTCGTCGACAGATTAAGAATAGCAACGAGAATCAGCAGAAACCTGAACACTGCGCATAAATTCCATCGCCAGTGCCTTGACCCACAGCGCCCCCCCATGCCCCTGCCCACGTATCCAATGAGAATAATCAGGCAGCAAACTAAAGACACCACAAGTAAAGTTAAGGTTTACAATACGACAAGCAAAAAATCATACGTAAATAGATTCAGAATAGCAACAAGAATCAGTAGTAACCTGTAAGTCTACAATGTCATCTGCAGTGTTCAGGAGTAGTAAATGCAAACCCAGGAAGTGCCTGGAGACGCTGGAAGTTGGCTAGAAGTCAGCCTAGCGACCTGAAAGGTAAGCAGGCAAGTGTCAAAAACTAAGGTAGAAGGGCCGCCGGATAGCCTTTTAGCAGTAGCTTAGAGAAAAAGACGGAGCTAAAGATAGACGGTAATGGAAATAACAAACCCAGCCAACTCTCCCTAAATAAACCAGTTAAAAAGTCAATTAAACCAGGACCGATGCTCCATCAAAACCGTAAATAAGCAAGCTAAAAACACATCGAAACCCACACTACGCAACCAAAATCAATAGACAGGTTCAAAAGAAAGTAAAACCACGCGAAATAAACACATAGATCAATTTGGAAAATCACCCAGTAGCGCGAAAGTACCACAAGCAAGTAAATGCTCAGCTTGAAGAAACGACAAGTATGATTGACGAGAAACCAGCACCTATATATGCATAATCAGAACCCTAAATAATCAAACAGTAACATATTGAAACCCTAAATAAGCCTGGCAAATTAAAAACCAATAAAAGCACGTGCTTAAAGGCTAAACCCAACACCATCCCCAATTACCAATTTTTTGAATTAACACAAAAAACACCAACAGATCCCGCAAAATAGCAAGCGACACATTTACGACAATGATAATAGTAACAACACTAATAATAATAACAATATCGATTATATTAACAATAGTAATCATAATAATAATAACGGTAATAACAACAAAGACAATCACAATAGCGATATAGTGCCAATCACAAAACTAATAATAACTACAATAATAAAATCTAGACGGCGCCAGATAGGATAGTATAACAACCAAACTGCGCCTGAAATTAGTAAATCACAAACCCTAATTTCTAAACGAAACTAAGAAGACGGAACCGTAACCTGTTTCAGAGACCCTAACAGCGGTAACAGCGGATTTCTAAATCAAATTAGTAAATCACTATAAGACCCTAACAAACATAACAAAGAAATAGATATGAAATAAAGGGAAAAAAACGGAATTCAGAGAAAATACCTTTGAGAGGAGTTGCTAGGGTTGGCGTAAGGAGTTGTATTGTGAGAAGAGAGAGTTGAATGAGAATGAACGACAGAACGAAGGAAGATTGTGGCTGTGAGTAAAGGAGAAAAGAAGGGCTGAGATCTAAAGGGGGATCCAAGGGTGGGAGGGAGACTTGCTTGGCTACTATTCATAGCAACAGTAGAGGGAAGTTTACTCTTTTTAAAGGGTAATGATTCTCTCTAGATATTGGACCAACATTTTTCTGATTCCAAAAGGTGTGTCAAAGAGGATTTATACAATTTGTGTGAACTACCTTTAGAATTAGACCATCCCAAGCAGGTCGCATTAACTGGGTTACCAAAAATTTTTCTCTTAATTACACCTTATTAATCTTGACCCACTTTTTACCCTTTCAAATAGAAGGCCACGACCTAAATCACCAACTCAATCATTTTTCCACTTTCCAATATTTACCACATTCACTACAACACCAAAACCTCTCTCTTACTTTTACAA
>LHUT01005296.1:0-12981 GCA_001412135.1 Silene latifolia subsp. alba | reverse complement strand
CCTCTCCTTTCCACCTTTAAAGTAGGACCTCATCACACTTTTTCTCTCTTATATGGCACAAGGGCCAAAATAAGGACATACTCCATAAATAGAGGACGTGTTCCTCTTCTTCTTCAAAGAGGACACTAAGAGGATGTATCCACATTGAAGAGGACATCCTCTTAGATGAGAGAGAGTCCTAAGAGGATGGTGTATCCTCTTCAATGTGGGTGCTCTAATAATCCCTCTCTTAATTCTCGTGTCCTCCATAAATAGGGAGAGTTATTGAGAATAGAAGGGAGTATAATTTTTATTGATTTTAGATTTCGGATTGAATTTGATCAACTACTGCGGTTAATTTACACCGAACTAGGGTCACGCACTCATGCCCATATTTGAATTTTTATTCATACAATCCTTTAAGAAAATCCAAACATGGGCATGAGTGTGTAACCGTATTTTTTTCTCAAACTTTAACTAGTGCGATACGGTGCGATTTACACTAGTTACTCAAATGTTTATTCCTTTAAGAAAATCCACCCTGCACATATCTGGCAAGGCAACCTACATTACTAACCGTTTTTTCGAAACATCCTCCGAAGCGTACTTGTCTTACGTCGAAAAATGTGGCCACACTCGATCGTTACGATTAGGACAAACCATACATGCCCGTTTAGTCGTAAACGGCTTGGTTGGTAAGACCCATTTTGCTTCCAAGCTCGTAGCAATGTATGTCGAATGTAGTGAATTGGGGATTGCCCGGAAACTGTTCGATGAAATGCCGCAGTCAAATTATCGACGATGGATCGTTCTTATCGGAGCGTATGCGAAATGTGGGTTTTATAGGGAAGCATTGGATTTTTTGTGGGAAATGTCGGCGGAAGGAGTGAAGGCGAATAATTATGTCCTTCCTAGTGCTCTTAAGGCTTGTGGGCATTTATCGGAATGGCGGACAGGGAAGGAAATACATGGTTTGATTTTGAGGAATTCGTTCGAGGACGATGCTTATGTTTGTAGTGCTCTGGTGGATATGTACTCTAAATGTGGGTTTGTCGAGAAAGCGAGGAGGGTTTTTGACAGCATGGTTAAGAAGGATTTAGTAACCGTAAATGCTCTGGTTTCCGGTTATGTTCACTTGGGGCTGTTGAAAGAGGCACTAAATCTAGTTAAAGATGTGCCGTTGACGGGATTGAAACCGAATGTTGTAACTTGGAATACTTTACTTGCAGGGTTTTCGCAAGCAGGGGATGACTCGATGGTGGATGAACTATTTGAGTTGATGCGCGTTAGTGGGATTGAGCCGGATGTGGTGTCGTGGACCTCTATCATATCGGGTTTGGTGAAGAACTTTAGAAATAATGAAGCTTTTGCCACATTCCTAAAAATGTTGGATTCCGGCTGCTTTCCAACGACGAATACAATTAGCAGTCTCTTATCGGCTTGTGCTAATGTCGGGAATGTGACATGGGGGAAGGAGATACACGGGTTTGCAATGCGGAATGGACTTGACGAGGACGTTTATGTAAAGAGTGCACTAATTGACATGTATGCAAAATGTGGATCAATATATCAAGCATCAACCTTATTTCATAAAATGTCGAAAAGAAATACTCCTACGTGGAACTCGATCATATTTGGATATGCTAATCACGGTTATTGTAATGAAGCAATAGAGCTCTTTAAAAGGATGGAAGTCGAAGAGAAAGAAAAACTGGATCATCTGACATTCACTGCGGTGTTAACAGCTTGTAGCCATGGTGGAATGGTGGAGGTCGGAAAAAACGTGTTTAAATCAATGGAAGAGAAGTATGCTATAAAGGCAAGACTGGAGCATTATGCGTGTTTGGTGGATCTCGTAGGTCGAGCAGGAAGATTAATGGAAGCTTATGATATAATAATCAAAGAGATGCCAATGGAGCCTGATTTGTTTGTATGGGGAGCATTTCTAGGAGCTTGTAGGCAACATGATAACGTAGAGCTTGCAGAGGTAGCGGCAAAGCGTTTGGCTGAGCTGGAACCTCAGGGAGCAGGGCCGAGTTTATTGTCGGGTTTATATGCTGGAAAAGGCAGTTGGGGAAATGTGGCTAGATTGAAGAAGCGGATTAAGAAGGAGAACAAGAAATTGAAAAGTTTGCCAGGATGTAGCTGGTAATAACAAGATTACATGTCAATGTGCACTCGAGTTCGAAAAGCAACTCGAATTCGTACTACATAAAATGGAAGAAATAGGGAGAAAAATTCACTACGTGACCATGTCAATGTGCAGATATGGAGTTGGTATAACAAGGTCTGCAATTTTGGCTTCTTGATATCATCTCAACATTTCATTGTACAATTATTAGTCTCATGAAAGACGATCTCTAATAATATATTACAAGATCATAACCTATTTTTCGAAATTCCTACCTGTATCCTAATTTCGTGACTAATTTTAATAATTGGAATTGCAGTATGAGTTACTGTCACTTGATTATCAGGAGAAAACTGATACCGTATCATACTCATGGTGTAGTAAAGCTGAACAGGAAGCTTTAAAACTAAATCCGTGCCTAATTTTAATAATCGGAAGTTGGGAAAGAAAAAGGAAATAGCGAGGATCCAAACACGAACACGAAATGTTTAGCTGAACAGGAAGATTGCTTCATTGCTAGGAAATAAAAGGTTTCAATACAAGGAAAATATTCAAGATTTGTTCCCCAAAGACAACGAACAACTCTTGACATGCCCCTAATTTGTACGGTGAGAACTCGAGATAGAAATTAAGCAAAAAGATGCCCTAACCGGTCACCATTCAACAATTTTATATACTACCGATGACTCAATGCTCATGTTTCTCTCTAACAATTTTATATACTACCGATGACTCGAGATTAGTTCATAATTCTCTTACGGATCCTTGCGAGACTAGTGCGTCTTTCAAGAGGAAGTTACAAGGGAAACTCAAAAAAAGATCTTGGAAGGGCTGAGTGAAGTCAATGGTAGGATGCTGTCAACTGTACAACTCTGATTCTAACTTGCCTATGATGGTTGCTCAATTTGTGAGGCAATTCTCCTTTCTGCACAGAAAATTATACAGATCTTGTTACACACTTACTCCGTCCATAAATGATTGTCGTTTAGTACAAGGCACGACAATTAAGTAAATTATAATGAGGTACGGAAATGACTATATTAACCCTCATTAAGCCGTTTTCAAATTGGCACAACTCAACTAGCGTAGTTGGTAAAGTCATGAGCGGTGGTACTCATGACCTGAGTTCGAACCCGTCAGCATCAAAAGGCAAAATCGCCCTTACGGCTGGCTCCCTTTACACCAAAAAAAAAAAAGCCCGCTTTCAAATTTGGAAGTATTTAACATATGACATTGGGAGAGGTAACGTATTTAATCTAATCGAGGGTACTCTTGGAAACAGTGGCAAATCCTAGAAGTAAATAATTTGGCGAGGGGGGTCAAGCTGTCAAGGGGTTCGGAGAAATACACTTTGTAGGAAAGATGCGGAATATTTGCATCTTAAATTCAAAGTGACGGGTGATTACAGACAATAGTAAGTGTAAACTAAAAATTATTTCAAAAGGAAAGAGGTAATAGCACATTAGCACATAGTTGTAGAGAACATGCAGATTTAAGAGTGTAAAAGTAGTACCTGCAGTAAAAACAAGCTTCTCGACCCGAGCAACAATATGCTTGCCATAAGTGTACTTCTTCAATGCATTCAGATGAACCTTAATCCGTGATAGGATATACTCCCTCTTCTCGTCACTACAGATTTCTAACACCTTCTGAATAACGTAGTTTGCAAATTGGTCTTTCATCATAGCCTGGATTAGCAAAGTAAAGCAACTCTAAGAAACCAAGAACTCGTAATATACTAACGAAATTACTTAAAAGAGTAGCAACACCACTAGAACATATCAGATGTATGCTACTTAACACAGAGATTGTTTCACAGTGAACAGTGTGTCACGAGTTGCATAAACCGACTGCTACTTTGTAGAAACTAAAGCAGTTTAGCGAGTTAATTTGCTTTGTTCCATCATGTTACAACTTTGGTTTCACTGGAGCTGAAACTATACGTCCAACATATACTCAAATGTAGAAAGTTGGTTCATAATAAAGGCGTCAATTAAATTGCATCACGTGTTAAGCAAGTAAACATGAATAAAACAAGAGCCGTTATGCTCATGTAAGTGCATTTGAGAACTCGCAGCAATAAAACAAACGTAAAAGTAAAAAGCAGTAAAAAAAAAGCCAAGAAAGAGTTTGAGTTGGCAACTTGGCATAATTTCCACGCAAAAATCTCACTACAGGCAAATTTACACTACAGTACACCTGATGTCGAAACAACGAGAATAAACATTCAATTTAAAGCATGAACAATAGTCAGATAAGGTTATATAAGGCATTCACAACCACAATTAACTTAGCCACAGTTACATGGTGTTGAGCTTCCAAACCTTCTACCCACGCCATAGGCTTTACCTTTCAACTACCCTCCAGATATTTCTTGCAGGCTTAGATATATTTCTATATACCAACTTTCCTTTCTTATTAATAGACTACTACCTATTGGACTTCAAAAAATCAACAAAATACAGAAAACATTGCACTTATGAACCGAGAAATAGAATTTAACATACTTGAAGAGGCTCATTTTCATCAGTAGAGCCAAGCATCTCATTCATCAAAATTTCTCGTTCTTCGGCATCACCAAAAGTCAAACATTTCTCCACAACATTGGAGGCGAACTTCTGCTGACTCATTATGACTATCTTTCCAGCTAACTCTTTGATTATGGCTGTTCGCTCATGTGGCTTCCCGTGCTCCAGTACATGCTGTTTAAAAGCAAATTTTGTAACAAAGAAGAAAAAAACAGAAACATGTGAAGCATATCGAGGGAAGCCTATGAATGCAGAAATATGTTCAGATGAAACCAGACAACAACAAAATTGATAACGAGGATGTTAACATATACATTAACGTACGTATACTTTTATCAAAAATAAAAGAGACTGTTTATTTCATTTCACAATTTATCGCAGCAAAACAACAAGACTAGCAAAACTAAGCTAAACCTGATCTATAAATTTAGACTTTTGTTTTGTTTATTAGTCCCCTCAATCCCAAATTTATATTATCACCATTTGACTTTGGTGATTAACCAATGTATGTTTGACGGTTAATCTCTTCAAATATGTGCAGGGATACAATTTAAAAGTTTTCATGTTCGATTTAATGAAAACAACTATTTTGATATTATCATTTTAAAAAAGTTGCAACTGTAATATAATGGGAGTACAATATCGGACAAATTTGATTTTTTCTTTTTTTGACCACCAAAGTCAAAGGGGGGAATAATCATGGGATGGAAGGGGTAATTCGAACAAGTTTAGAAATTACCAAGTACCAAGTAGAGAGATAAATCATTGGACTTAAGTGATGAAAGTCATGAAACAATACCCAATTCATAACTTTTAAGCGCAAGAAACCATTATGACTAACAGAAAGAAGCTGAATCGTGATTCGTGACATATGTATTGAGCATATAAATTTTTGTTGACTTCACCTAGCTGTCAAAACTCGCAAAAAAATATTTAACATCAAAACCGCAAGCTTAAAGTCTAAACAAGGCAGGGTAAAAGAAGAACCTGAATCACATAATTGCCATACTGATCTTGCGCTAGCATGCTAACTGATCCCAGAACCTCATCCATAACTTTACTCTGTGTGATGGGCTCTTTACAGTGCTCTAAAACCCTCTGCAAGCATAGAAAAATAACGCAACACTCCAAAAAAGCCACTTCATCAATTACGACAGGCGAATCTAGTTTAACATACTCAAGACCATTCTAGCCATGCTACTAAATCTTGGTTTAAGACTCGATCGCCGATTTGTTTGTTGTGCCATAAAATGCGGTTGAGGTAACTTTCAAAACCTTGATAATTCGGTTGGCAATCCATTGTCATGACTGATATTTAATACTATGACTCACGTAGGCAGTTAACAAACCTGAATCACACGGCACCCATAACAATGAGTAGAAAGAGTAACAACTTGATCAAAGAATGATTCAACTATGAACTGAATATGCTCTTCAGGGACACACTCGATACACTTCTGGATTACATGGTTCCCATTCTGGTCACGTACACAGCGCATAATATAACCATCAAGCTCATGAACCATATTAATCTTCTGATCAACATCAACTACTTCAATGGCCTATTCATCAAAACGAAAATCTTTGTTAGCCAGTCTCTTTCAATCAAACATTCAAACTAAGCAAATTCGAGATATAAGTAATATATACATATTTATATAATAGTAACTTCAGTCTTAAGATCAGACCACCGAAAATATCCCACACAAAAGCACAAAGTACATAAAAGAAACATCATACAATCCACACAGCAAATATGCATCACATCTAATAAAAGAAGAAAGTTAAAAAATAGAAAACCTAATCAAGATGGGAATGATTCACCTTCTGGATAACGCGACAGCCATACATTTGCAGGCTGAGGCTCAGGACACGATTATCAAGCTGACAGGCGAGCTCTCTTTTATGGTGATCCAGTCCATGCTCGAAAAACTGAAAATTGGACAAAATAGTGAACATTAACATTTAACACACAGTGACAAGCTCTACAACACGAACAAGGCGAAAGACAATACACCATTATGTTACAGAAATATATGCAATAGCATGAAGATAATGCCTAATCAGCAATGAATTTTCAACTACTGAACAAAATTAGAAGTGAGAATACCTTTTGAATCACATAATTCCCAAAAACATCAGTCATCAAAGACAGAACATGTGGGTTAATTTCTTCAAACACCATGTTTTTCTCATCTACTGTAGCAGTTTCGAGTTTTTGCTGAATAAAACGACTTCCATACTGATCCGCACTGTTCATACAAGCAAATAATTAAAACTAAAATTCAAACCCTTCATGAGGGAAGAGGAAGAAAAATTCTTCAATATAGCAGACCTGAACTCCACAATGTGGTTTGCAATCTCTGATAGCTCAAAGCTCTTTGTTTTATTGCTCTTAAACTCTTCCAAGAGAGACGACCCAAAGCTGCTATCCATGTGCCACGGTCCCGTACCACCTCCTAAGTTTCTGATGGCATCGGCATTCAGCATGCTGAGCTCCTTCTGCCTGATAGGATTACCAAATCCACCAGGCAAATTCGGGATAACTGGGCTCGATAATGGAGTTCCAGGATATCCCATTCCAATATCAAATGCATGATTTCCATAATATCCATGATTTGGCCCTTTGGGTTTGTTTCCTGTAGTACCAAACTGAGTCGTCTTTGGAGACATTACTAACCCCAAATATGCTTTCTGAAGCAATTTCACAGAACGTTTATCAAGAGCTAGATCAGTTAATGCAGCATAATGTGCAGCATACTCAGCGGATCTCAACTGTTGAAGATACATGGTATCTTGTAGAGATGCCTGAGAAGCATTTCCAACGTATGTATCATAGTTTCCAAGTTGGCTATCCATCATACTAATGCCATAATTTGTATACGATGAGTTCGTTCGATGACTTCCATCTAAATGGTTATAATGAGGTGGCAAGACATCGCCATTAAGAGAATACGGAGTTGGTTTTTTAGAATAAGAGGCCCCAAAATTAGAGCCGGCTTTAAGTAGCTCCCCTGGTGGGCTCCAAGAGTCAGCAACCCCTATATTGCCAAAAGCACCAGAGTGATGGGCAGATGGCATATGGATATGCCCAGGATTAGACCTGTTCAGAAAAGCTTGTTGCTTACCATGTTCATAGCCACTATGCATATTAGAAAAGTGTTCTTGTTCAAGTTGTGACAGCAAATGATTTCCATTGTCAATATTACCATTTTTCGCCAGGTTCATACCAGACAAAGCAGCTACGAGATCAGAAGAGTCATTCGTTCCTGATGACATGCTATTGAAGGACTTCGCATTAGTAACAATCTTTTTTGTTACTCCTGCTCGGCCTTCGCCAATTGGAGTAGGGCAAGGACTGGGAACCCTAGCTATATGTTGAGGATCAGGAGTATTGCTTCTTGACAACGATGAACCCAAAGCAGCAGCATAAGAATATGAAGTAGGAGTAGCAACATTCTGAGTTGCGGAAGGACGATGAATATTAGTGGCTGAAGAACCTTGAATATAAGCGGCCTCACGCTGTAAAACAGCCAGCTCAGCTTCAACTGAACCTAATGCATCAACATTTTCATCAAAAGCATTACGACTGGTCGGGCGAGAAGGGTGCCTTGAGGGGGGATCGGCGCAGCCCATGTCATTCTAGACAGATACAATAGCAAAATTGCAAGGGTCAGAAAAGTGTGTCACATCATATACGAGTTTGAGAAAAGATGACAACAGTATTGTGGTGGAACATAAGATGGTGTTAAAATGGCATAGTCAATGCAATGCAAAAGGAGTCAGAGGACGTTGTATTAGCTCCCTCGGAGTGAGTAAGATGTACTCTTTAACAAAAACAACAACATTACCCCAGTGCCTCGAGGGCTTCCGCAAATGAGGCACCTAACCTTGCTCCCCAATGTTAAACAACACAAAGAGGCTGTACTTGGATGACACGTAGTGAAAGTTGTGTTGAAAACTGCCTCAAATGAATGTTTGTATTCACACAGTGTCGTGCACATGGTGACATGGGACTAATTTATAAAACAATTATGTCAAGAAGGCCAGAAACAAGCGACCCCGTATCAAGATAGCAATTCAGTAAAACAAAAACCCATCATAAAACTACAATTACTCGAAGAAAAACAGAACGATGTCAAATAATTAACTGCAGACAGTTTCTGATCAGCCATTTTACCTGAAAAATCTCAGCAAAACTCTTCTGTTTAGGACGAAGCCCGATACCTGGCAACCCAACTTGACCCCAGTCGGCTGTTCCCTGGACCTTCTCCGGCTGAACCTCCCCCTCTTCTTTCTTAGGTTTAAAACCAGGCGGCATAAGAAAGGGTGACCTACCAGGCCCATTCTCAGTCTTTTTCACTTTCCTCCTATCACCAATACCGCCAACCACCGTCCCCCCATCTTGCAACCTCTGTGTCAACCTCCAATCCTCCTTTGACAACAAAGGTGGCGGCAATCTAGGGTTTAAGTTCATTTTAGAGTAATAATACGACAAATACGCGGGGTCCAACCTAAGCTCCTCTTCAGACATACCCACATTACTATCCTTCCTCCGAGCTAACTCCGGAAACCCACCATTACCATTACTAAACAGCCCTCCTACAGCACTTAAGGATCCCTCAACAGTTGGAGGGGCAGAACCACTCCTCAGCCTATTTAACTCACGCTCCCCTTCACTATTTGAATCGGTAAATTCTTTGCCTTGCCTCCTTCGTTCACGAAGCAACACCCCTATCTCCTTCTCTAATTCCTCCCCAAATGATTCCTTATTGTTCCCACCTCCACCAATTCCAGGTCCCCTTCCTAATTCAGGTAACATTTTCACCAAAACCCTAATTACAAATATAATATAATAAAGATTAATCCTTTATCACTCTCAAGCTTAACACATTCAAGCCCAAACCAGTAAACAGCAACTTTTACATACCTAAAACGGAAACATAATGAAATAAATGAGGCATCCAAATAAGAAAAACGTAAAGAATTGACCGGGACAGAGGGAGTACCACCCACTGGATAGCAATTTTTATATACCTAAAAAGGAAACATAAGGAAAGAAATAACCCCGAGACATCCAAATAAGAAAAACTAAAGAATTGACGGAGACGGAGGGATATTACTATTTACAACTAAAGCAAGGAACTTTTTTATCTACTCTAATCATCTAAACACTACTACGTATATTATAAAAGCATCAAATTTACTGAGTGGGTTTTAGCTGCACATCAATTAATCAACCAAGAAACACATAAAAATTGAAAAAGTTAAAATCTTTTATCTGGGTTTTTGTAGTTTGATTGATTATAATGACCAGGTGACAATTTCCTCCATAATTACTGCTTCTTTTCACATTTACAGGTAAAAACACACAGTAAATTTTAACAGTAAAAAAAACTCAATAACTAGAGTAAAAACAATATGGGAAATTAAAATTGTAAAGATAAATTCTGGGGGAATTAAATTGATTTGGGGAAAAATTGAAAAGGGTTTTACCCAGATTAGGGTTTATGGTGATAGTAATGTTTGCTTGATTGATGTACTTGATAAAGAGAATACACACACATGAAAGAAGTACTCCGTAGAAGAAATATAGAATGACAGAAAAGAAAAAAAATAATATTTTCTTTAATATAAGTGGATAAATATTTTTATGTTTTATATTTGAAAGATCAATAATTTCCTATTTTTTTAAAAGTTTGACTATTTATCCATGTCATCAAAAATAGATAATGATAGTGACATACTTACATGCATTTGTTGGGTTTTTCTAAAATGTGACATAAGTCCCATGTTAATTACCTTAATATGATAAGATTGACAATATATTTTTATTGTTACCATAATTAGTGAGAATATATTGTTAATCTTACCATATTAAGGTTATTAACATGTGCCATAAGGGCACATTTTAGAAAAACCGATAAATTATTTATGTAAACTATATTATCGTATTTTATTAATAGAGTTTGTATACTCCCTCCTATTCTCCATATTCTTCTCTTTTGCTAAGGGCACAAGGATTAATGAAAAGAATAAAATAGGAGTAAAAGTGGTGTATGGGGTTTGGTGATATGAGAGAGAGATGAATAATTAGGAATTAAATAAAGAATTGTGGGGCCAAAACATTAAGGAAACTAATAAAATATGAGTAAAAGAGTTGGGTAGAGTTTGGTGATAGGAGAGATGAATGAATAAAATAAGAGTAAAACTTTCCAAAATAAGAAAGAGGAAGAAAACCTGAATAATCCGTTTAAGGAAATAGGGAAGAAAATAGTGAATACGAAGGAGTATATAAGAAGTATCTTTTTTCTCGTACAGAATTGTTAATGGTGTAAATCATATTAATTGAATGATGCTTCAGAAAAAACAAAGTAATATTGAAATGCGACTCGAAAATATGAAAAATAATCAAATATCGAGTATGGTTGCACGATTATCGATCAAACCAAACTCATCTTATGATAAATCTCCTAAATTCATCAACATACAACTTAATTGACATTCGACAATTTCATTTACGACCTTATGCCACATTAACTTGTGAAAAGTGTTTAATACGGAGTAGTATAATCGTTGTCCTTGTGAGGATACACTAATTGTTTTTATAATAATACACCCCTTCGACCAAATCCTAAAAAATGCCTCTAATTTGCCAACACCCACCTTAAAAAGACCTTCAAAACACCGACATACTATAAAAATTAGTTACTCCTTTTATCACCAATTTTTAACATGAAATCTTTATTTTGCATATAGAATCGGTTTTTTCTCCTCATTTCTTGAATTTAATAATACTCATAATGAAGATCGTTTAACCCAATCGATCTTAACAAATACTTGTAATGAAGATAATTTAAGTTTAACCTATAATCTATGTTAACAAAATTAATTGAATGCTCATGTCTCACGTCCCCGAGACCACTCTTGCATGCATGCATGCATAAGACAAAGGTTTGAGTGACGGGGCTTTGATTTAATTGCTTTGAGTAGATTAGAAAGCAAGTATAAAAACCAGTGTGACGAACAAGAACTATAGTTGGTGCAACTACAAAGACAAGGGTGTTTTCATTTACTTGAATATCTTACCTACAACACTACATCGATCAAATAATACCTCGTAAATCTTTAGATAGCCATGAAACATTACAATAAGATACTCATTCCGTCTCGGGTTATTTGTTTACTTTGGTTTTGGCACAAAGACGGCAGTAGACCAATTGTTGGATGATAAGTAGATCAAATCGAGTGTGGAAAATCAAGTTGCCTATCAAAAACAATCTTTAAAATAGAAAGATAAACAATTGACTTAGACACCAAAAAATAGAATAGGTAAACAATTAAACGGGACGAAGGAAATATAAAATTATTTACATTTGCTACAAAGAGAGGTTTTATACCTTAAAATTGACAATTTTATTTAAAAACTTTGATAGTATATATCTTGAGACTTTGAGCTTAAATATTTAGTATTGGTCTACGACTATTCTACATATATATTGTATCATATAGCCATGAAATCAAATGAATGATCAGTAAATAATGACAGCAGGGCTGTCTGGGAAGTTTTGGGGGCCTTGTGCAGAAGTTTAAAATAGACCCCGTATGCTACAATATACGCAGTAAACAGATAAAAAAATCGCTACAAACTTCATCTTTTGTACATTACAACAATAAAATTTCTAAAATTTTAAGTCTTATCATCATTGATAAATGAAACTACCTACTTAGTGGTGGGCTCAGGCCGACTTTGACATTTTCGGAGCGCTATTCGATATATTAAAAAGAATACCGTGGTTGAGATGAGAAATTTTGTATCATAAAAAGCCCTTCTCTTCTTAAAAACATAAGCTACTTCTTTGAAAATCAATAAGTGATACATGTCAACATGGTTTTAACTTGACATGTATAACCTGAAGAGTGGAGTTCGAATCCTAGCAAGATATCATCTCTTATATTTATTTTGTGATAAAAAATAAAAAACGATGAAGAAGGCTAGGCTGGGGATCGATCCCAAAACCTTCAGAGTCAAAGTTGACACTGTTGCCAACTCAACCAACTGAGTTTAATGACTCTATATCTCGCTATAGCATATATAATATATCATAGTAAAAATCTTAGTTATTGGGCCCCGTAAAATTGGGGGCCCTGTTCCATCGCACGGGTTGACCACCCTTCCAGCCGGCCCTGAATGACAGTATCATCTTAATACCTCAAAATCGTTGTTAATTCAGAGTAATGCTAGACGTATTGATAACGATAATACTAGGTCGCTAAATACTAGAATTAACCTACTAAATTAACAATTTATAACCTAAACTTGACTCTACTAACTTTAAACTA
>LHUT01005290.1:0-12988 GCA_001412135.1 Silene latifolia subsp. alba | reverse complement strand
TAAGGATAATTTGATAATGTTGTGGGCCAGATAAGGAATATTACCTTTAGTATAGTACGTCCGTTTATAGTAAGTGTTACCTTTGGTCTGGTACGGAGGGAGTAATGATTAGGATCAAAGGGTATAATGGTCAACCATAGTTTATAACTCAAATCAACCCAAAAACCTGATTAGAGAAGGCCGATCATCGCGCACCCAAAAGGAAAAAAAGAGGAGGCCGATCATGAATTCAACATCATAATCAATAAAATCAATTACAAATTCTAGGGTTTGTAGAAATAGAAATATCTGAATTTCAGCGAACAAGTTCATTCATCATCTCTTGCAATTTCTCTCAAGAGTCAAAACGCTACTCACACACAAGGTAAATTTACAGTTTTTCATCTTCCCCATCCATTGAATTACTGTTAAAAATTACTGATTTTATGAGTTGTAGTTTGTTCTTTTTCCCTTTTCACTGTTTTTTGTGAATTTTGTTTGCGATAAATTACTGATGTGAAAGCGTCTCAATTATTTGTTTTTTTCTTTGATTAAAATACCCCTAAATTTGTGAATTATACTAATCCTTCAGTAGTATTAATTGATTAGAAATTTTACTCATGTGAAACCGTCATAATTTTGTTTTGGTGGAGTTTCGCCGACAACAATGTTCAAAGTTTTTTTTTTTTTTGTGCAAAATTTCAGGACTTTTTTTGTCTCTGAACTAAAGCGTAACATGGCAGCTTCAGTATCCAGCTTGAAAGAAATTTTTCAGAGCGTCAATGAAGCTCTTGAGGTTGTCCCATCCCTTGCTTTTAAACATAATTGTTGCATATTCGCTAATCACCCTTTGGTATTACTTGAGATGATTGGATATCGTGTTGTCTGACTGCTCGTTCTGAGTCATGGCCACATGATGGATTGTTTCACAAGTGTAGTCTACAATTATTTTATTTCTGGTTGACTAGAAGAAATATATGTGGATTTTGCTTATACGGTTGTTTAACATCCCTCAGGATTACAGCAATGGTGCTCTGCTCCTAGCTTCAGAAAGTCTTCATCTGAAGGTGACTCATTTTGCCAACAGAATGACAGTCTTATTTTTGTTATGTCGTATGCTTCTTTCACATCTGGTTGCATTATACCTTAAGAGTGTAGATGCTATTCTTCACCTGGCTATCAATGACACGAGAATATCATGGCTTCCAATTAGCTGCTTGTTGTGGAAAAAAATGATTTCGGGTTTTAATCTATAACAATGGCGTTTTTTTTTTTACTTTGTTTCACCCCGGTAACAATGACTTGAGAATATCAGTTGCTTTCTAATGAAAATTTGCAGTGTGTCAATGAAACTCTTGAGATGGGCCTGTCCACTACTTTTAAACATAATTAACTGAGTCTCGTGTATTGTAAAGTACTCCGTAGTTGTATCTTAATGCAATTTTCAACGCGGGTGGTTTGAAAGCAATACTTTCATGTTTCACCTTTTGGCTAATGCAGCTGCCATGTTACGTTTAAAAGCAATGAATGGGCGTATCATGGCAGCTGCAGTAGACAGTTTGCCGAGTGTCAATGAAGCTCTTGAGGTTGGCACATCCATTACTTTTAAACGCAGTTGTTGTGTGTTCTCTAATGCTAAATCCCTAATCACCCTTTGGTAATGTCCAACTTAAGACGATGTTTGTAATACTATGATTATGTACCTGCTACGCCAATGTGATTTATGTTATTATGTAACATATTGTATGATATGAGTTTTGTGACAACATTGTTCAGAGTTTTTTTATGCTAAATTTCAGGGCCATTCTATCTCTGATCATATGCGGAACATGGCAGCTGCATCAGCCCGTTCTACAGTCGGTGAAGTTCTTGAGGTTGGCGAATCCATTTCTTTTGAACATAGTTGTTGTATATCCTCTAATGCTAAATCTCCAATCACCCTTTGGCAATTTGTCCTACTTCAGATGATGTTTGTAAATATTTTGACTATGTACGCGACTACGCGCTACACCAATGTGATCTAACTATCTAAGTAATTATGTAACAATATTGAATGATACGGGTTTTGCAACAACATTGCTCTGAGTTTTGAATGCTAAATTTCAGGGCCTTCCTATATCTGATCATAAGTGTAACATGGCAGCTGCATTAACTAGTTTGATAGGAAATTTCCAGACTGAAAATGAAGCTCTTGAGGTTGGCCTATCCATTGCTATCTCTAATGCTAAATTTTTAATCACCGTGTTGGCAATGTATCCAACTTGAGATGATGATGTTTTTAAATACTTTGACTATGCCCAACCAAATCACCAATGTGATTTATGTAATTATGTAACGTATTGAATGTTATGATTTCACGACAATAATGCTCTGAGTTTTTTTTATGCTAAATTTCAGGGCCTTTCTATCTTTGATCTTAAGCGTAACATGGCAGCTCCAGTAGCCAGTTTGACAGAAATTCTGCAGAGTCTCAATGAAGCTCTTGAGGTTGGCCCATTCATTGCTATTGAACATAAATGTCTTGAATGATATACGTTATTATGTAATGTCTTGAATGATATGAGTAATGTTTATTCGTTTCCCTTTGGTTCATTTTGGTCTGCAGAAAGCAAGGAATCATTTGTTGCAGAGGTTTCAGAATCTTGATGGAAAGATAGATGAGCTGCGAGATGTATCAAAGCTGAATGAGGTGCATCTTGACTATTTTTTCTATTTTGCCCATTATTCTAATTTCTATTTCTGTAATGGTTACTTGTTTCCAAACACTTTAAGGGGGCGTTTGGCTCGTCAAATGGAAAGGGAATGGAATTAGGAAAGGGAAAGAAGGGGAAATGAATGTGATTACCCATAATTTTCCTCCTTGTTTGGTTAGAATAAGAAAGAGAATAGGCTAATAATAACCACCATCCATCTATTCAATCACCACCAGCAACCATCTACTATCAATACCACCTGGCACCATTAAGAGCCGCCGGCGCCGACGACATGCCTCCGTTTACGACACACCATTGACGACACCATGCCGGACTTCTCTTCCCACCATTCGAAAACCCATCACCACCATTATAACAACCACCCCAAGACCCATAAAAACCTCCCCAACCACCCGAAATCCCTTCCCCCACCCTCGTAAACACCAGATGGTTGGAAAGGGATTTCAGGTAGTTCGGGAGATTTCTACGGGTCTTGGGGTGGTTGTTATACTGGTGGTGATGGGTTTTCGAATGGTGGGAAGAGAGGTCCGGCGGGAAGAGGATGAGTCGCAGCCAAGAAGGTGGGTCCGGTAGGAAGAGATCGGCCGACGCCGATGACATGGCTCGGCCATGGTGGTGGTGGCCTACTGATCTTGGTGGTGGCGAGGTGGAAGTTTGTGTTGGCAGTGTGTGGAGTTGGGGTAATGGGGAAAGGGAACCCATTCCCTTGTGGGGGTGAGGGGTAAGGCATTAGAGGAGTATGGAGGTAAGGGAGGGTATTCCGTTCCGTTTGATTGTGTCAAACAAAAACAAAGGGAATCATTAACTTTGATTCCCTCACCCTTTCCTGAAACCCCCAAACCAAACAGCCTCTAAGAATCTAAAATGCTTTTAATTTTATTTCTTTTGTGGAAAGAGACGTTGCCTTTGTTCTGAGATGATAACCGAAACTCCAACTATTGATTTAATTTTTTCAAATTGATATGTTTTAAGATGGTTTTACACTAATTTGTGAAACTGATTCTACTAACATGTAAACATCCCCTAAAAACAATCAGATACTCATTATCAGTAGGATCTCTATTCCCTTCTATATTATTCTTGCGAGGCCGACTAACAAGACTATGTGAAAACTATATACATCTTACAGCCAATGCAAAATAATGCTACATCATCACGGTCAATGCGAAATAATGCCTACTCGTCGAAGTAGTTGTTGTCATGCTTCTAATAGTCTAATACTCCCTCGGACTCAATTGTTTGCTACACGTTCATTTAAATCATACTTCCGGTTGCGACACCGGCTGCTTTCGGATACTCATTTCGGATACTCATTTCGGATATGAGTATATGTGGTGGAAAGTAACATCTTACCCCATTATCTTGTCAAAGGCCAAAGTCTTTTGACAGTGGTGTAAAAGTTTTGTAGTTTAGTAATCAAAGTTTATTTTCTTTGAGTTTCATAACAGCAATGCTCAAGACTTTTTTATGCTAAATTTTAGGGCACCAAGCGTAACATGGCAGGTGCAGTAGGCAATTTGACAGATAATTTGCAGTGTGTCAATGAAGCTCCTGAGGTTGGCCCATCCATTGCTTTTAAACGTAGTTGTTGTATACTCTCTAATGCTAAATCGCTAATCAACCTTTGGCAATGTGTCCAACTTGAAATGATGTTTGTAAATACTCCGACTATGTACGCGCTTCACCAGTATGATTTGTAATTATGTAACTTATTAAATTATACGATTATTGCGACAACAATGCTCAGTTTTTTTATGCTAAATTTCAGGGACTTTCTATCGCTGAACATAAGCGTAACATGGCAGCTGAATTAGCCAGTTTCACAGAACGTAGGCGTAAAAGGGTTTGTGTCAATGAAGCTATTGAGGTCGGCCCATTCGTTGCTTAACTTGCTTTTGAACATAACTGTTGTATATTCTCCGATGCTAAATTTGTTAATCACCCTTGGGCAATTTATCCTTCCCGAGATGATGTTTGTTGATACTTTGACAATGACCACCAAATCACCAATTGCTCCGTTTCCTTAATTCATTATTGCTCCGTATTTTTAATATACGACTTATTTTTCTAATTTGTTTTCAGTTCCTTTTGCACCGTTTCCTTAATTCATAATTTTAATTTGCTTCCAGCTCTTTATTTCACTGGTTGGTTTGGGAAACTGACACAAGTAAAAGCAAATGGCAAACCTAATTGCTTAGGCTCCCGCAGAGGCCTAAGGTTGCAGGGAATGGGTGTAATGACTGAACCATTGATGGTTACAAAAAAATTAAGGGTACCACGATGATTTTGGAAAAAAAAAAAACAGAGCATACCACGTAGAAAACCCTAAAATATTTTTGGTTTGCCGAGTATCCTTTATCTAGGGGTGCTATTGGATACAACTCAATAACTACTGGTAGCACATTATGTACAACTAGTTTTGTTCCAGTTACTATATAAATCGACCACAAATTATGGCTCGTACTTGCTCGCTCGTGTCATGATTTAGGACTATAAATGGAGTTTATAATACGACTTGCATCCACCAAGTTTCTAATATCTTTTGTTCTTTTCTGTTCCTCTATCCTTCGAATCCACATTTATTGGCTGGCCTAATCATTTTTTTGGCCCTAATCTAACAGGAGCATGAAATGACTGTGTTTGAATCTTTTGAGGTTGGCTCATCCATTGCTTTTAAACATAATTTTTGTATATTCTCTGATGCTAAATCATTAATCCTTTGCTTTTAAAGATTATCCGTTTATGTAGTTATGTAACGTCGTAAATATTATGAGTAATGTTTATTCGTTTCCCATTGGTGCATCTTGGTTTGCAGGAAGCAAAGGAACCTTCCTCGCAGAGGCTTCGGTATCTTGAGGGACTAATTTGTGGGCTTGAGGAAAAACAGGTAGAGTTGCTTTCTTATAATCTTTCTGAAACAATATCTAATTTACCAAACGTGGTAACAATTTTTTGATGTTTACACTGAGAGGCCAAAGCCCATAGATTGTTGTTTAAGGTGAGCATATCAGTTTGAAATTTAGCATGAGTCATATAGGATAGACTGACAAAAACAGAATGCATAGGGACCAACAACTCTTAAAATACTTTTGGTTTGCCGAGTTTCCATTAATTGCTGGTGCTATTAAATATGATACAACAACCGCTGGTAGCATGTTTTGTACAACTCGCCGTGTGCCAGTTACTATATACGAAGTACAACTAATTATGGCCCGTACTTGCTCGCATGTGTCCTGTGTTAGGAACTTAAGACAATAAATGCTTTTTAGAATACATGATACGCATCCACCCAGTTTTTGATATTTTTTGTTCTATGCTGCTCCTCTAGCTTTTGAATCCATATTTATTGGGTGACCGGATCATTTTTTTGGCCATGTTCTAACAGGAGGATGAAATGACCGAGTTTGAATCCTTTGAGGTTGGCTCATCTATTGCTTTTAAACATAATCCGTTTATTTAGTTATGTAACGTCCTGAATATATGAGTAATGTTTATTCGTTTCCCATTGGTGCATCTTGGTCTGCAGGAAGCAAAGGAACCTTCCTCGCAGAGGTTTCGGTATCTTGAGGGTCTAATTTGTGGGCTTGAGGAAAAACAGGTAGAGTTGCTTTCTTATGACCTTTCTGAAGCAATATCTAATTTACCATACGTGGTAACAATTTTTTGATGTTTACACTGAGAGGCCAAAGCCCATAGATTGTTGTTTAAGGTGAGCATATCAGTTTGAAACTTAGCATGAGTCATATAGGATAGACTGACAAAAACAGAATGCCTAGGGACTAATATGCGAAAAGAACTAGGGTTATAACTGAATATTCACACTAAATGCTCATTAATGAAAAATATTTTTGCAAAATTGAGGACCTTTTCAGAATACACCAGAGTCAATAATAGTTGAGTAGCAGATATATCTTTTACTTATTTCTAGGACTAGAAATGTTATTAGTATGTTGGTTAGAGGGTTAAGGCGAACACTAATGATAGTTAAAATATTGAGTTCTTTTACATGGCACCCTTGTATTATTTCAAAATTATTCTTGGTTCCCTCATTGTTTTTAAAAACATCACTGCTACACTTGAGCCTATTATTCAAAAGAAAACATTCTATAGAGGTTCCTATCCGACTCATGTATTACCAAACCTAATCCTCCGCTTAGCCGAGTTTTCATTCCTCGACTTTCACATTTACAGTATTTCCAGAAGCTTTCATCAAGTTAGGGGCACTGTTGATGTTTGTAAAAAATGAGGGGTACCAAGGTGAGCTTGAAAAAAATAAACCGAGCATACGACATAGATAAACTCTAAATATTTTTGGTTTGCCGCATATCCTTTAATTGGTGGTGCTATTAAATACGATACAACAACCGCTGTTAGCATATTATGAATAGCTAGCTTTGTGCCAGTTACTATATACAGCTAATCATGGCCCGTACGTGCTCGCTTGTGTCGTGTTAGGAACTTAGGACAAATGCTTTTTAGAATACATGACAGGCATCCACCCAGTTTTTGATAATTTTCGTTCTATGCTGTTTCTCTAGCTTTTAAATCCACATTTATTGGCAGTCCTAATCATTTTTTTTTGCCCTATTGTAACAGGAGGATGAAATGACTGAGTTTGAATCCTTTGAGGTTGGCTCATCCATTGCTTTTAAACATAATCCATTTATGTAGCTATGTAACGCCGTGAATATTATGTGTAATGTTTATTCGTTTCCCTTTGGTGCATCTTGGTCTGCAGGAAGCAAAGAAACCTTCCTCGCAAAGGCTTAAGTATCTTGAGGGACTGATTTGTGGGCTTGAGGAAAAACAGGTAGAGTTTCTTTCTTATGACCTTTCTGAAACAATAGCTGATTTACTAGACGTGGGAACAATTCTTTGATGTTTACACTGAGAGGCCAAACCCATAGATTGTTGTTTAAGGTGAGCATATCCGTTTGAAACTTAACATGAGTCATCTAGGATGGACGAGACAAAACAGAAAGCCTAGGGACTAACATGCGAAATGAAATAGGGTTATAACTGAATATTCACACTAAATGGCCATTAATGAAAAATAATTTTGCAAAATTGAGGATCTTTTAAGAATAGAACGGAGTCAATAATAGTTGAGTAATAGAATATCTTTTACTTATTTCTAAGACTAGAAATGTTATTAGTAAGTTGTGGAGAGGGTTAAGGCGAACACTAATGATAGTTAAATTATGGAGTTCTTCTACATGGTACCCTTGTTTTTTTTCAGAATTTTTGGTGGTTCCCTCGTTATTTTTGAAAACAAAACTGCTACACCCTAGCCTATTATTTAAAAGAAAACATTTTATAGAGGTTCCTATCTAACTCATGTTTTACCAGACCTCATCTTCCGCTTAGCCGAGTTTTCATTCCCCAACTTTAACATTTACAGTATTTCCAGAAGTTTTCGTCAAGTTAGGGGCACTGTTGATGTTTGTAAAAAATAAATCGAGCATACAACGTAGATAAACTCTTGAAATATTTTTGGTTTGACGAGTATTCTTAATTGGCGGTGCTATTAAATGCGATACAACAACCGCTGGTTGCATATTATGTACAACTAGCTTTGTGCCAGTTACTGTATACAACTAATTATGGCCCGTACGTGCTCGCTTGTGTTATGTGTTAGGAACTTAGGACTATAAATGCTTTTTATAATACATGTCTTGCATCCACCCAGTTTTTGATATTTTTCGTTCTGTGCTGTTTCTCTAGCTTTTGAATCCACATTTATTGGCAGTCCTAATCATTTTTTTTGCCCTATTCTAACAGGAGGATAAAATGACCGAGATTGAATCCTTTGAGGTTGGCTCATCCATTCCTTTTAAACATACTCCGTTTATCTAGTTATGTAATGTCGTGAATATTATGAGTAATGTTTATTCGTTTCCCTTTGATGCATCTTGGTCTGCAGGAAGCAAAGAAACCTTCCCCGCAGAGGCTTCAGTATCTCGAGGGACTGATTTGTGGGCCTGAGGAAAAACAGGTAGAGTTGCTATCTTATGACCTTTCTGAAACAATATCTGATTTATCAAACGTTGGAACAATTCTTTGATGTTTACACGGAGAGGCCAAAGCCCATAGATTGTTGTTTTAGATGAGCATATCCGTTTGAAACTTAAAATGAGTCATATAGGACAAAAACAGAAAGCCTAGGGTCTTGGGACTAACCTGCGAAAAGAAATAGGGTTATAACATAATATTCACTCTAAATCCCCATTAATGAAAAATAATTTTCCAAAATTGGGGACCTTTTCAGAGTAGACCGGTGTCAATAATAGTTGAGTAGCAGATATATCTTTTACTAATTTCTAAGACTAGAAATGTTATTAGTAAGTTGTGGAGAGGGTTACGGCGAACACTAATTATAGTTAAAATATTTAGTTCTTCTACATGGTGCCCATGTGTTTTTTTTTTTTTAAATTTTGTGGTTCCCTCGATTTTGAAAACATCACTGGTACACCTGAGCCTATTATTCAAAGGAAAACAATCCAACTCATGTTTTGCCAAACCTCATCCTCCGCTTAGCCGAGTTTTCATTCCCCGACTATAACATTTGCAGTATTTCCAGAAGTTTCCTTTTAGTTCGGGGCACTGTTGATTTTTGTAAAAAATTTGGGGTACCACGGCAAATTTGAAAAAAAAAAAAAATCGAGCATACGACTTAGATAAACTCTTAAAATATTTTTGGTTTGCCGAGTTTCCATTAATTGCTGGTGCTATTAAATATGATACAACAACCGCTGGTAGCATGTTTTGTACAACTCGCCGTGTGCCAGTTACTATATACGAAGTACAACTAATTATGGCCCGTACTTGCTCGCATGTGTCCTGTGTTAGGAACTTAAGACAATAAATGCTTTTTAGAATACATGACACGCATCCACCCAGTTTTTGATATTTTTTGTTCTATGCTGCTCCTCTAGCTTTTGAATCCATATTTATTGGGTGACCTAATCATTTTTTTGGCCATGTTCTAACAGGAGGATGAAATGACCGAGTTTGAATCCTTTGAGGTTGGCTCATCTATTGCTTTTAAACATAATCCGTTTATTTAGTTATGTAACGTCCTGAATATATGAGTAATGTTTATTCGTTTCCCATTGGTGCATCTTGGTCTGCAGGAAGCAAAGGAACCTTCCTCGCAGAGGCTTCGGTATCTTGAGGGTCTAATTTGTGGGCTTGAGGAAAAACAGGTAGAGTTGCTTTCTTATGACCTTTCTGAAACAATATCTAATTTACCAAACGTGGTAACAATTTTTTGATGTTTACACTGAGAGGCCAAAGCCCATAGATTGTTGTTTAAGGTGAGCATATCAGTTTGAAACTTACCATGAGTCATATAGGATAGACTGACAAAAACAGAATGCCTAGGGACTAATATGCGAAAAGAACTAGGGTTATAACTGAATATTCACACTAAATGCTCATTAATGAAAAATATTTTTGCAAAATTGGGGACCTTTTCAGAATACGCCGGAGTCCATAATAGTTGAGTAGCAGATATTGCTTTTACTTATTTCTTGGACTAGAAATGTTATTAGTATGTTGGTTAGAGGGTTAAGGCGAACACTAATGATAGTTAAAATATTGAGTTCTTCTACATGTCACCCTTTTTATTATTTCAAAATTATTCTTGGTTCCCTCATTGTTTTTAAAAACATCACTGCTACACTTGAGCCTATTATTCAAAAGAAAACATTTTATAGAGGCTCCTATCCGACTCATGTATTACCAAACCTAATCCTCTGCTTAGCCGAGTTTTCATTCCTCGACTTTCACATTTACAGTATTTCCAGAAACTTTCATCAAGTTAGGGGCACTGTTGATGTTTGTAAAAAATGAGGGTACCATGGTGAACTTGAAAAAAATAAACCGAGCATGCGACATAGATAAACTCTAAAATATTTTTTGTTTGCCGAGTATCCTTTAATTGGTGGTGCTATTAAATACGATACAACAACCGCTGTTAGCATATTATGAATATCTAGCTTTGTGCCAGTTACTATATACAACTAATCATGGCCCGTACGTGCTCGCTTGTGTCATGTGTTAGGAGCTTAGGACAAATGCTTTTTAGAATACGACAGGCATCCACCCAGTTTTTGATAATTTTCGTTCTATGCTGTTTCTCTAGCTTTTAAATCCACATTTATTGGCAGTCCTAATCATTTTTTTTGCCCTATTGTAACAGGAGGATGAAATGACTGAGTTTGAATCCTTTGAGGTTGGCTCATCCATTGCTTTTAAACATAATCCGTTTATGTAGCTATGTAACCCCGTGAATATTATGTGTAATGTTTATTCGTTTCCCTTTGGTGCATCTTGGTCTGCAGGCAGCAAAGAAACCTTCCTCGCAAAGGCTTAAGTATCTTGAGGGACTGATTTGTGGGCTTGAGGAAAATCAGGTAGAGTTGCTTTCTTATAAGCTTTCTAAAACAATATCTGATTTACCAGACGTGGGAACAATTCTTAAAGTTTACACTGGGAGGCCAAAGCCCATAAATTGTTGTTAAGATGAACATATCCGTTTGAAACTTAAAAGGAGTGAATATAGGATAGGCGAGAAAAAACAAATAGCCTAGGGACTAACATGGGAAAAGAAATAGGGTTATAACTTAATATTCACACTAATGCCCATTAATGAAAAATAATTTTGCAAAATTGAGGACCGTTTCAGAATAGAACGGAGTCAATAATAGTTGAGTACTAGAATATCTTTTACTTGTTTCTAAGACTATTAGACTAGATTGTTAAAATATTGAGTTCTTCTACATGATACCCTTCTGTTTTTTCAATTTTTTTGGTGTTTCCTTCGTTGTTTTTGAAAACATCACTGGCACACCTGAGCCTATTATTCAAAAGAAAACANNTAACATTTACAGTATTTCCAGAAGTTTTTCATCAAGTTAGGGGCACTGTTGGATTTTGTAAAAAATGAGGGGTATCAAGGCGAATTTGAAAAAAAAAAAAGAGCATACGAGTACATTAACTCTTCAAATATATCTAGTTTGCCGAGTATCCTTTAATTAATGTTGCTATTAAATACGATACAACAACCGTTGGTTGCACATTTTTGTACAACTAGCCGTGTGCCAGTTACTATATAGAACTAGTTATGACCTGTACTTGCTCGCTTGTGTCATGTGTTGGGAACTTAAGACTATAAATGCTGTTTATAATACATTAAACGCATCCACCCAGTTTTTGATATTTTTTGTTCTATGCTGTTCTTCTAGCTTTTGAATCCACATTTATTGGCTGTCCTAATCATTTTTTTGACCATGTTCTAACAGGAGGATGATATGACCGAGTTTGAATCCTTTGAGGTTGGCTCATCCATTGCTTTTGAACATAATCCGTTTATGTAGTTATGTAACGTCATGGATATTATGATTTATGAGTAATGTTTATTCGTTTCCCCTTGGTGCATCTTGGTCTGCAGGAAGCAAAGGAACCTTCCTCGCAGAGGCTTCTGTATCTTGAGGGACTGATTTGTGGGCTTGAGGAAATACAGGTAGAGTTGCTTTCTTATGACCTTTCTGAAACAATATCTGATTTACCAGACGTGGGAACAATTCTTTGATGTTTACACTGAGAGGCCAAAGCCCATGGATTGTTGTTTAAGATGAGCATGTCCGTTTGAAACTTAAAATGACTCATATAGGATAGATGAGACAAAAACAGAAAGCCTAGGGTCTTGGGACTAACCTGCGAAAAGAAATAGGGTTATAACTGAATGTTCACACTAAATGCCCATTAATGAAAAATATTATCCAAAATTGGGGACCTTTTCAGAATAGACTGGTGGCAATAATAGTTGAGTAGCAGATATATCGTTTACTTATTTCTAAGACTAGAAATGTTATTCGTAAGTTGTGGAGAGGGTTAAGGTGAACACTAATGATAGTTAAAATATTGTGTTCTTCTAAATAGTACCCAAGTGTCTTTTCAAAAAAAATTGATGGTTCCCTTGTTTTTGAAAACATCACTGGTACACCTGAGCCTATTATTCAAAAGAAAACATTTTATTGAGGTTCCTATCCAACTCATGTATTACCAAACAGCATCCTCCGCTTAGCGGAGTATTTCCAGAAGTTTTCATCAAGTGAGGGGCACTGTTGATGTTTGTAAAAAATGTGGGGTACCAAGGTGAATTTGAAAAAAATAAACCGAGTATACGACGTAAATATACTCTAAAATACTTTTGGGTTGACGAGTATTCTTTAATTGGTGGTGCTATTAAATACGATACAACAAGAGGGATGTCAATGGATCGGGTTCGG
>LHUT01005288.1:0-12876 GCA_001412135.1 Silene latifolia subsp. alba | reverse complement strand
TTATTAATCGAGAATAGTGGACGTAGGTTTCGACTTGTGAAACTAAACCACTTCAAAAATCCGTGTGTCTCTTCTTGTTTCGTTCTTTCGTTTATTTTGCTTACAATCATTAGTTGATTAGTTAAAGTTTAATCAATAAACTTTAAATAATCAATTACATTAGCACAATCGAAAAAGCTTTCAAAAAGTTTTAAATCCTCAATTCACCCCCCCTCTTGAGTATTTTGGATCAATAGACTCTTCACTATGGAAGGTTTTAGTGTTGTTGTCACCCTCATTTAGCCAGATAGCTTTAGATTTTTGTAGCAGAAAACTATCACATGCTTTCTGAAGTACCTGATAATCCTTGAGAACAATTAACTCAGTATTAATCAAATCAGCATTGGTAGGATCAGTTCTCAATTGATCCTGCACATACTCCAAGTGTTTCCAAGCTCTCATAATATTATTTTCCACATCATCAAAAAGCCTCTATTGAGATATTTGAGAGGCTTCTTCAATAGCTTAAGCTTTCTAACCATTTGATACATGGGAGTACCATAGACTCTATTATCCCAAACCATTTGGACAGCAGGAAGGAATTGATCCACTCAACTCCACATGTTGAAATATTTGAAGCATTTCGTTTTCTGTTGAGTTGGGTTGTGTCTATGAATAATACAAGGGGTATGATCAAAGTATCCCTCAACATGAAAATGGGCATAGTACTCAGATCTTTTAGAAATCCAGGCATGATTAACCAGGACTCTGTCCAATCTACTGTACACCCTAGTGGCAGCCCCCTGCTTATTATTCCAAGTGAAATAAGACCCTGAAGCAGCTATATCCACCAGATTACATTGATCAACACAACTCTGGAAGTCCTCCATTTCCTCTTCAGAGGAGGTTCCCCCCAATCTTTCACTAGGTCTAAGGATAGTATTAAAATCACCACAAATGATCCATGCCCCCTGAATATTATTCTTAAAATGACCTAGTCTAGACCATAATTCTTTCCTCTCCAGAACTCTATTAAAGGCATACACCATGGTTAGATTAAAACCATCACTTGAACTCAAATCAGATACCTTCACATGAATAAACTGAGCATTGTATTCTATGAAATGGATTTGATAGAGTTGAGGTTTCCAAAGTAGCCATACCCTTCCACCTTTATGCCACTGAGAGTTGGTAGATAAACACCACCCTTCACAAATATTCTGTTTGATTCTATTTAGATAAGAAGGTTTGACCTTCGTCTCAAGGAGGCCAAATAGTCCAATATTATGGGAATTCAAGAACCACTTAATGTGTTTCTTTTTAGCAGGACTATTTAACCCCCTTATATTCCAAAAACCTTATATTATACCATGACGGTTTAATCCGTGTTTCGGTGATAATATTTGGTTAATTAAATTTTAAATGGTATTTTAAAACCTTTTATCATTTGTTTACATTTTCAAAACAAACATATTAGTCATATATGCATAATCATCCTTGGTCTACATACCATGTCGGTTTAATCCGAGTACGATGATAAACATTGACTAATTACAAAACAATGAACTTAACATAATTAGTTCTTAATAAACATTTTTACATCTTTTCTTACAAAACTATTCATGTCAAGCTTGCAAAACCGAACCCGACATCGAATATTATCAACACAATGATGATTATTCAAGTCCCGTTCTTTATATTAGCATAAAAGCGGTCTAAACGACCTTTTCAACAAAGATAGGTTCAAATACCCTTTTACAAACAATTTCATAAACATTTTTAACAACCAAGAGACACCCCTTTAGGTCGTCTATTGCTTCGCGCCTAATTAGGCCCTCTGATTTCCAGTTTTCAAACTTGGGCAGGCTCCTTTGCATTGCCCTAAGGCTCGCACCTCAATAGGTTGCCTTATGCAGATCTTGTATCCTTTCCAGCACTCGTCTATGACGATTCCGACTTCGGTTAACCCGAATACAGGACGGATCATATTGATAAGTCCACATTTTACTTTGTATTTGCAAAATGCTTTTCTAAGACAAATGGATCACGTTATTCACCATAAACCTAACTCGGTAAATGGATGTTTAATTTCCGTCTTGCATGCAAATCAACACTAAATTCAACTTGACATCAATTACTTGATATTTGGATAAACAACTGACATAGTAAACTTCACATGTTAAGTTTAAACTTGTGGATGCGTATTCATGCATTTTCCCGTTTTATCNCTTAAACAACCACGATCGATCAGTAGATGCCGCTAATGTGGGCGGGATTGGGTGTCCGATTAAAGGGCTTCCCAATACGTACCCTCATCCCTTACTCAAAACCTTTGGATAGCGGATGGCCTTATCCAAGGCGTACGAGAGTCATTCAAGCGATAGGATGCTAAAGGGGGACGATTCCTTATCTTTAGTACCTAAGTCAAACACCGCTTTTGCCTTGATTGACCTAGGTATAAAGTGGATTCGAACGGTTTTCAAGCATCTCATAATTGCTTGGTGGCGACTCCGAACATCTCAACATCGTTTCGAGACCCTTGCAAAGACGAAACCGACCGATCTAAAACGATCCGGTCGAAAGCATTTTTACGCCACTGGGCGTGGCTTTCCGACTGCTGCACGTCCATAGATTGGCTTGGTGTGTAGGTGGCCCATGTCCACACATATCACCCTTGGCTAACATGTATGTCATGTCGATTTATTTCGAATACGGTGAAACGGTTGAGCAAATACATTTTACATGTTTATTTACAAAACTATTCATGTCAAGCTTGCAAATTCAATCCCGGCAACGAGTATCATCAACATAATGATGAATATTCAGAGTCAGATTCTACACTTTAACACAAAAGCGGTCTTAACGACTTTTTCAACAAAAGCGGCTTTAACATCCTATTAAAACGGTTTTAACCACCTTTTGTAAGCCCAGAAGACTCACTTCAGTCACTTGGGTTGCCGTCTGACACGCGCCCCAATGCCCTTCTGTTCTTCGCCTTTTGTCAAACCAGGGGAAGCCCCTTTGCATCATCGCCCATAAGCTAGTGCCCCAAAGGGGCTACCTGGGACTGCTCCTATTTTATTTTAATATTTGTCTAGGACAATTCCGATTATGGTTAACCTGGATACATAGCGGATCACATTGATGAGTTCATATTTTACATTTTATTATTTTCTAGCACTTTTCTAAGACAATCGTGTTAAGAACCGTAAGCCTAACTTGGTAAATGGATGTTTAGTTTTCGTCTTTGCATGCAAATCAAATTTAAATCAAAATCGACATCAATTACTTGATATTTGGATAAACAACCGACATAGGAAATCTCACATGTTAGGTTTGAACTTGTGGATGCGCATTCACACATTAAACCCGATCTATCAACTTTTGCACTAAACTAACCAAGATCGATCAGTAGAGGCCGCTACGGATTGGGTGTTCGATTAAAGAGCTTCCCAATATATACCCTCACCTCTTACTTAGAACCTTTGAATAGTGGATGGCCTTATCCAGGGCGTACGAGAGTCATTCTGTCTATAGGATGATATAAGAGGGACGAGTCCTTATCTTTAGTACCTATGTCAAGCACCACTTTGTGCTTCGTTTGACTGAGGTAAAAGGTTGATTCGAACGGTTTCCAGGCAACCCATAATTGCTTGGTGGCGACTTTGAACATCTATGCATCGTTTCGAGACCTTCATCGAGATGAAACCGACCGATCTAAAGTGATCCGGTCGAAAGCACTTCTAAATCCCCGAACGTGGGTTTCAGACCATTGCACGTCCCGCAGATTGGCGTTTAGGTAGCCTACGTTCACAAGAAGTTCCCTCTGTCTTGATCGCATGTAAAAGAAATCACAGTGGTACTCATCATGTTGTTCCGACCTTCTTCAGCTCAACCAAAAACGCATAGATAAATTGAATCGTTCATCTTAATCTATTAAAAAGGGAAAAAAGGCACATAATCAAGCATTTTCATTTGATCCCCAAAGTATTATTGTATGCAATCAATTTCAAACCAAAAACTTCATTCCAACTTATCTAATTCACAATCGATATTCTAGCTAAGTAGGTAACATCTAACATGAGCATCAACGGATTATTGCATGCATTCAATTTAGACCCAAAAAGTAAACCCGGACTTATTTAATTCACAATCAATATTCTATAAGTCAAATCTGTTAAACAAACAAATTAACCAAAATAATTTACCTTGTTGGGTGATTTCTTCTAAAACCAGGAAAATATCAGAATCAACAGTGTATCAAATCCATACTCTTTCTTTAAAAATGAAATAGGGAATGAGTGGTGAAGATGGAAGAGGAAAACCATGGAACAGAAGAAATAATCGGCACGGTTGAAAGAAAAGATAGGTAGAGAGAGAGAGAGAGAGAGAGTAGGGGGTATGAAAAATGTCGAGGAAACCAGCCAAAATAGTAATAAGAAGGACAAGGGCCAAATGAACGGGAAATATCATAAGCATGCCACTTAATTAATCTTTCTGGTACAAAGTTTTCTCCAACGTATACTTTTTGCCGTTAGTTTTCCGTATTTTGCCGTTCTTCATAAAAAAACGAAAATTATCTCCATCTCTCTTCTTAAAATTAATCATATTTAATAAAATTACTCAATTATGGATCTTAACTATCATTAGTTCAAGTTATGATTCTAACTTAGTTAATTATGCTTCACTTATATATATAAATATCAAATTAACAGGAGTTAATTAAATTAGTGTTAATGATATTATAGTTTACGAAATTTAGGTTAAATGCAAGTTAAGTATATGAGAAAGAGTTGCGAGGGTGGTAGGGGATGGGTTCCAAGTGGCAGGTCGATATCCGAACTTGTGGCAGCTAGTGTCGAGGAAAGTGAGAGAGAGGGATGAGATGATGATGGAAGAGTGAGTGTCTGATTAAGCGTGGTGCGAGTAGTTATGAGGTCATGAGGTTAGAAATGGTTGGGACATGGGTGAATGAAGGGGCGGGTGGGGGAAGCGAAGGTGGGTTTGGGCTGGTTTGGTCGATAAGGAGTTCGGGCGGACGTGCGAGGCGGGGCATGACAGGGGTTGTGGACGGTGGATGTTACGTGGTGCCTTGGTGGTGGTTGAATGGTGGTAATTAGAGGTAGCAAAATTGAAACAACATAATAAATGGAAGTGTCAAAATAAAAGGCGTCAAGTAGTATGATCAATCATGTACATGATTAAATAGAGTAAATCATGTACATGAAAAAGCATAACTCTTATTTTGTTTTACTTTGAATATTTTTTAGGTGCATTGTTTTTTTTCATTAGAAACCTGCTCGGACAATGACCCGACGGACCTAGCTTATGCTTTATCACTGATGGGGACCGATCGGTGACTATAATGTACACCAATATTGCGGAATCGGGGTAAAGGTGAGGTGAGGGAAGATGTTAGGCGCCTAAATAGCTCATCAAATCGGTGGCCTTATTATGTATAATAATATTATATATTTAACGAAACTAACAATACATAACATTACAAATTATTCCCAGTACAAGTTAATTTAACTATATTTATACAAACAATTCATAAAATAGAAAAAAAGGATTGAAATATAGGGGGGGGGGGGGGGGAGGGTTGAACCCCGCGGTTGTGGGAACAAAGGAAAAATTTTAAATTTCTTATAAAAACAAACCAGGGCGGGGGGAAAAGGGGCCAACCCGAAGGGGGGAGTTGTAAAATTTAAATTGTTAAAGGAAATTTAAAGTAACAATTTAGGGGGTTGATTTGCAATTTTTTTATACCTATGGGCAAAAAAGGNTGCAATAGAGTACAAAATACGGAAGTAGACGGAAATAGGGAGAAAAGCAACAAATATTATACAAATGAGCTCTGAAATGCGTGTAAAAAGAGATGTAAAACATCATATAAATGACACGCATCAAAGGTAAACAAAATTTATTTGATTTCGGGATCTTCAAATATATTTGGATTAGCTTTGAACGAGACTAGACTTTGTCGTGAATTAATGACCCTTTTGCGCTTCTTGAAATTTGAATGATTAAAACATGTGTTGTATGATTTTAAGAACTAAATTACTTCCTCCGTCTCAGTCATTTGCTATACTATTCTATTTTAGGGTGTCTCAGTCAATTGTTGTCCTTTCTACTTTAGAAATGCATTTGATGAGCAATTTGATCATTAACAAACAATTTGGTCCACTTATCAGCTAATAATTGGCTATCTCCTTATTCCTTGGTCATTGTGCTAAAATCAAAGGACAAAAATTCACCGGGACGAAAGGAGTAGTAATTTTTGGAGCAGAGGATTTATGATATTGTGATACAAGTATTCCAAGGGCGACATGCAATATGGTCAAGATAAAGAGAACAATAAGATGAAGTAAAATGAAAAGTGTGTGATATGAACTAATTATATTAAGTTCAGTGCTTTGTAATTAGTCAATATTTATCATCGTAATCGGGATTAAACCGACTTGGTATATGTGAACCAAGGATGATTATGAATATTACTAAAATGCTTGCAAATACAAATAAATTAAAAAAAGGAAGAAATATTTTTTTGGTAGAATGTGAAAATTCTCATTAAGCTCAATAGATCACTTACAAGGTTCAAGTAGAAAAGGGCCAAATAAGTTAAACACACGATCCTCAAAGTACATACAAACCTCACTACACCACTCTCAGCATCAAACTACAATCAGTCGCCTATTTTCTAACCAGTCTCTACACCTGAGAATAGTAATCTCGGATTTAATCCCCCTGCAACTTGTACTTTACCATACTCTGCACTTGTTGTAACACCATAGCCGGCGTGAGAATGCTGCCATTATGCTTGGCAGAGTTCCTGCAAGCCCCGATACGATAGACCAACCCCAAAATACTTGCCATTATGATTTGTTTATGCAACAGGCTTTTATATCTCCATTGCATGATAGCATCCAAGGAAAGAATATGCCAGGTTACCCCTAGCCATTGTCTTACCAGCAGCAAGCATTGCATACTAAACTGGCAGTCAAAGAACAAATGCTCCTAAGTTTCCTGAGCAGAAGCACAAATACAGCAAAGTCCATCAGATAAAACCCAAACTTAAGGAGTCTCTGTTTAGTGAGCAGTCTATTCCTAGCAAACATCCAATTGATAAAGTTTACTTTAGGTAAACACAATCTGTTCCATACAAAAGGCCCCCAGTTCACTTGCTCTCCAGTGCCAGTCAACCAGTCATAGGTCGTCTGAGTAGAGTAAGGTTTATGAAGCCATTGCTGAACATTAATGCCGGTCTTCAGTTTGTCTTTCACCTTACATATTTGTCGCCAAACCCAACTAGAGTTGATAGAAGGAGAATAGGTCCACCAATCATTCTGTTTGATGTAGATATGATGAACCCAATGAACCCACAGACTGTCCTTCTTGTTGGCTACCCACCAGGAATATTTACCAATACTGGCAACATCCAAACATAGCAATTATTCACTCCCAATCCTCCCTGCTGTTTAGCCTTGCAACAGCTATCCCAAGAAACTGCTGGAACTCTGTGGTACTCATCATTGCCAGACCACAAATAATTCCTACAAATGTTATCCACTCTATTGATAATTTCTTTGGGAAGAAGGAAGATCCTAGCCTAATAGCAGTGAAGTAGAGACAACACTATTTTGACTCAAGTTAACCTCCCAGCATAGCTGAGCTGCTTTGCCCCCAACTCCTAATCCTATGCACCATCTTATCCACCAGTTTGCTACATTGATGGTTAGTGAGTCTGTTATAGGAGATGTCCACCCCCAAGTACCTGAAAGGGAAGCTACCTTTTTTAAAACCAGAGATATGCAGAATTTGAGCTTCTTCAGATGCAGTCAGGCCATTCATATACACATCAGACTTGCTATTGTTGACAGTGAGCCCAGAATCAATATAAAAAGTGTGCAAAGCCCTCATTAGAATCATTATAGAGCTAGCATCACCCCTACTGAAGAGTAATAGGTCATCTGCAAAAGCTAGATAGCAAAGACCTAATGCTCTACACATAGGATGATATCTAAAATCAGCTCTTAAGGTCACAACAGCTAAGATTCTAGTAAGATACACTAAACATAAAGTGAAAAGAAGAGGGGATAAGGGATCCCCTTGCCTTAGCCCCCTCCTCCCCTTGAAATAACCAAATTGAGAACCATTCAGTGACAGATTATAAGAAGGAGTGGATACACATTGCATTATCCAGGTAACCATATGAGCAGGAAATTTCAAAGCCACAAGCATATCCTCAACAAAATTCCATTCAATGGAATCATAAGCCTTCTTGAGATCTATTTTCATCATTACCCTAGGAGAGCAGATCTTCCTATTGTATAATCTCATCAAATCCTGACAGATGAGAACATTATCAACAATTTCTCTCCCATGTAGGAAAGCACTCTGAGTGGGACTTACAATGTCAGGTAAAACCTTGGACAGTCTGGCACAAATAATTTTAGAAATGCATTTGAAAAGGACATTGCAACATGCAATAGGCATGTAGTCCATAACAGTCTCAGACATCTCCTTTTTAGGGATCAGAGTCACAATAGTATATTTTAGCTGTTGCAGAAGTTTTCCATTCTCAAAAAACTCCTGCACAGCCTGAATTATATCACTGCCAATAATACCAAAAGAGTCTTTGAAGAAACCAGAAGTGTACCAATCCGGGCCTGGTGCCTTATCAATAGGGCTGAATTATATCACTGCCAATAATACCAAAAGAGTCTTTGAAGAAACCAGAAGTGTACCCATCCGGGCCTGGTGCCTTATTAATAGGAATAGAAAATAAGGCCTCTTTGATTTCAGCCCCAATAACCTTCTGTATCATACCAGCATCTTGGTTGCCATTAATGCAGGTACCTCTCCTCACAACTCCTAGATTCACTCTGGCAACTGCCTTGGAGCTGCCTAGGAGATCCTTATAATAGGTAAGGAAAGCATCCTCAATGGAATTATTATCATTACATTGGCCCCCAAACTGATCCTTAATAGTAATAATCTTGTTTTGAGCTCTTTTAGCCTTAATGGAGCTGTGAAAATAATGTGGGTTCTCATCATTACACTTCATCCATTGGATTTTTGCTTTCTGATTGAGGAACATATTTTTGGCCTCATCCAGATCCTTAAAATAAATAGCAGCGGCTCTTTCTTCAATCTGCAAACTTACATTAGAAGGATCCTGATGAAGTTGCTTCTGAATGTCCTCAAGCAGGAGCTGGGCCACCTTAGCAGTGTTGAGAATATCCCCAAGCCCCTCTTTATTCAGCTGCCTGAGAGGGAACTTAAGGAGCTTGAGTTTCTTAACCACTTGAAAGGGTTTACAGCCCCTAATCTGCTGCTGCTAAATAGCCATCACAGTACTTTGGAATCTCTCATCTTTGCCCCATATATTAAAGTACTTGAAGCTAGATTTCTGCCTATCAGCCTCATCCCATAGCCTGATGATACAAAGGCTATGGTCAAAAAGACCTTCAGGTAAAAAGGAGGCAATGCCTGAAGGACCATTGCTTAACCACTGATCATTGGCTAAGACCCTGTCAATTCTGCTAAAAACTCTCTTATTCTCTTCTTGCTTATTGCTCCAAGTGAAATAAGAACCTTGGGTCACAAGGTCATACAGTCCACGCATGTCCACACACATTTGAAAATATTTGATTTCAGCTAGAGTCACATCAGATCCAATTCTTTCCCCAACATGAAGGACATTGTTGAAGTCCCCCATCAGGAGCCAAGGGCCATTAACAATGGATTTGCATTGTTGGATAGATTGTCATAAACCTGCTCTCTCAGAGTCCTTATTACAACCATAGACTAGAGAGCAAACCCAAGAGAAGCCAGTCAGCAAATGCTCAACAGAAACATGGAGCACTTGCACATCTTTCAATAACAAATTCACATTAAAATAAGCAGGATCCCACAGGAGCCAGATCATACCACCCTCTTTTAGGTTATTATTATTATTGATTAAATTCCATCTGTCCCCTAGCCCAGCTTGCACATTATTAATATTAATAGATTTTACTTTAGTCTCTACTAAACCAAATAAACCTACTTTATTGATATGCAATAGACGTCTAACATCTCCTTACTTATTCTTTTTATCAATACCTCGAACATTCCAGAAACCAATACTAACCATTGCTATGTAAAGTGGACATCCCTTTCCCCATGCTATTCATCAAATTCTTCCTTATTGAATAGCTGAGAACATCAACAAAAGTAGGTCCTGAAGGATTCCCCTCCCCTTTCATAGAAAATCTGTTAATAATTCTGGCAGGTGTCAGAGAGTTGAGTACAGAAGCCTAATATGGCATAGGAGTGACTACCATATTAGGTTGCAGAACAGGGAGAGCTGCATCATTCTTACTACTTCTGTCAACCTGATTATCAGTCAAATTCTCTGAAGGCTTAGGGGGTACTGTTACCTTAGGTTTTCAAACCTGTTGTACCTTTTTTAGCTTAGTCACTTCTGTTTTCTTCTTGCAGAGCCCAGTTTCATGCCCTACTCCATTGCACAAAGTACATAAAACTAGTTTCCATTCATAGTGGACCAACTTCTTCTAATAGGCATCATTCTCATTAATGAATTATATTGAGTCAGGCAGTTGTTCACCCACCTTAACTTCAACCAGATATCTAGCAAACCCCAAGAATTCCATATCCTTAGTAGCCTGGTCACTACATATTGGTTTACCCACAAGACCAACAATCTTAGGTAATGCCAGCCCCTAATACTTAATGTCAAGGTCATAAAGACGAATCCAAACAGGTACAACATCTGGCTTTTCTTTGATGAGTTTCATTCCAGGAGTCCATTCCTTAACAATGAGAGGTTTATTGTCAAAGAATAGGGGTCCTAAATGAAGAACACTGTGCTTATCTTCCTTAGTCTTAAATCTAATCAAACAAACACCATTCGGCTGATACGCAATAGAAAAAATCGACAAATTCTTCCATATACGCCTGATAAAACCTTCTAACACAAGTCTCGGTGGATTAGCACCAAGGACATAGCATGAAATCGCAGACGACCAATATTCCAACTCCGGATTGACATCAGATGCATCAATTTTCAGAGAAGGTCTCTTACCAGATACTGCCGATTTCTGCTTCCTTCGATTGCTCACCACCATCCACTCTTCGTCATCAGTTGATTTATCCTCATTAATTGAGACCAATTCCTTATCAAGGTTGAAAGCTCGAATTTCTGCCATGGTCGAACTCTCCGCCTCATTTGCTTGTGATACTGATTCACTCAAATTTTTATTATGTGCCGTAATAGTACTATTTTTTTAGGTAACTTTATTATTAGCAAATGAACTATTATTTTTAGGTATTTTGGAAGTACTAGTCGGTGAAGAAATCCTCCTGTTTCTCGCCATTGCTGTAGAAACGAAGAAGATGTCCTAGAAAATCGTTTTCTCTCTCTAATCTCTTTCTCTCTAATGTATTATTCTTTCCTTGCTATAAAAAAAAGGAAGAAATAGGAGATGAAAATGTTTAAATCTCCGTAAAGTTGTTATTAACCAACGATATCATCGTTACACGGGATAAAACCGTCTTGGTATAAAAAAGCAAGGATGATTTCGTCAATGGTAAAATAAATTTATCATAAAAATGATTTGAAATGGTAAAAAACCGTTTTAAGAAAATAAAGAAGAATGAATAAAACATAAGGAATGATGAACTCAAACGCGTTGCGTTCTGACCTGAGAAGCCATATGAGGCGCGAGCCCGTAGGTGAGGCAACTAACCTTTGTCTCAGGCCAAAACTCGGTTTTGGCTCAATCTTTCCAAGTTTTGAATCGTGTTATGCATGTTTTATGATGTTAAGGTCATGAAAACAGTAAGAAGAACATGAAATAAGAGGATTAATTGCACCCTCATACTTACATGCTCGGTTGTTTGACGAGAAATCGACAAAGTGTAAAACTTTTGAGTCGTAAAGCTCGATTTGAAAAACCGTTCTGTAAATATGGAGTGTTGTTTTGCTTTAGTGTGAGACTAGTTGGTCGAAGTGGTAAATCAAGTGTTTTTAATGCACGATGACAGTACCAAACAATGAGTAAGGCTCGTGTTTTCAATCGGTAGGTCGAAAACACGTGTCGGTTTTCGATTTTAGAAATCGAGGTCTAGAATTTTACGGGAGAAAAAAGGTGCGGACTCTCGCGTGGTTGTAAAGGGTGGTGCTTTAGGGGTATTTATTGAGGGACGTGTGGGGTTGTGCATTATGGGCGACGTGGCCATATAGGCCACCCATTGAGGGGCGAGTATGTGAGCGCCACAAGGGGTTGTCATGTCCTTTTCGGAAATTTGGAATTTGTGTTTTGTTCTATCCTAGGTTTTGTCAGGATTTGTTTTGTGGTTGATTGTATTTGCTTAACCGTGTAAGCTTGTGTTTGGGTGTTATTTAGGGTGGGTACTTTGTGTTTGACTCGGTTTCTCTCGTGTTTGAGTCGGGTTTTGAATTTTGAGTCGGTTTTTTGTATAGTGCCGATTTTAACTCTAACTAATGTCATTACGACGCCGTCATCGTGCATAAAACACTCCGGGAATTTTTAAAAGTTTTAACAAGTTTTTCATTTTCGAAACTGTTTTTGAGCTTTCTGACACGCAGTTATACAAGCCTTCGATCAAACGTAGCGATTTTCGAAACATGTTGTAGTCCGATAATCATCATTCTTTGGTCTTTGTGCCAAAACCAAACGACAAAAATTCACCGGGATGGAAATAGTAGTAGTTTTTGGAGCTGAGGATTATGATATTGTGATACAAGTATTCCAAGGAATCTTGGTTGTTCTATCCTTTTTTTCTTTATTGGAATGCCCTATTTCTGCGTCGACTTGTGACTATCTTTTTCATCTTGGTAGTCTAGCTAGGTAGAGCTCGCAAAAGCTG
>LHUT01005287.1:0-12939 GCA_001412135.1 Silene latifolia subsp. alba | reverse complement strand
CCCGCCAAAGCTCTACCCATCCCGCCCCAACTGGGGCCGGGTGCGGGGCGGTACCACTTGTACCCGCCCCGTTGACATCCCTACATTTGACATTTCATTATTTGAATGGATCCATGTCCCAAGTCCCACCCTTTTTGGTTTTGGTAGCATCTCAAGGATGATTCGTGTTAGTATGTATTGTAGCCTTGTAGGAGTAGCACTGTAGCAGCATGTATCTTGAATCATGATTGATCCACCATTTCCGTAATTGTATTGTATCCAACTCTTTATTCTTCAAGGTTGTATCTTGTTCCTTTCCCTTTTATTGCTTTGATTTTGTAAATTTGTTTGTTTATTTAATTGCATTTAATGATGTATTGGATTGCCAATTATCTCTTTATCACATTTCACATTCCTACTCTCTTGATATTCAATTTTGGATGATTTGGATATTTTGGTATCATTCCATCCAGCTCTTATATTTTGATATACTCCCTACTGACTAGTTTGTTAGTTAGTTAGTTAGTTATATTCTTCCTTCCTTCCTTCCTTCCACGGGAATTGATTTGATTGACTACTACTAGGAATTAGGAATTACTGTAGGAATTAGGATGGTGTTATAGAATGAATACGGATGACTGTAACAACAATCAGTATACAGTACTACTTTACTATGTAGTATTCAAGTTTCAACCAATTTACCTGTTTTCTAGATTACATTAAATATATATGGGATAATAGGTGAGTTGTTTCTTCTTTTGTCAGTAATGTCCTCATCTGAATTCGTTGTTTGGCTATGTGCCTGTATTTCTACGGGTATACACTTGTACGCTGTACTCTTAAGTTCCTTCAAAGTTGTGTACAACTTCGTCTGCTAGCAAGTATTAAGTTATTGTTTTAATCACTTGAACAAAGCTGTCGGTGAATGGATAGTGTTAGTTGCATAGGATGCCAAAGTTTCGGATATCACAATTGTCTTTGGTAATCTTGAATGCAATTTTCATTGTTGGTCATCAAAAAATGTCATTGGATTTTTAACTCAGAGGTAAGACTAAGCAAAAGGGCCTCCTTACCCAACATATGTGGGAACCTTTGAGGCAATGGGGTAAACTTGTTGACATTTGACACTTTGACAACACCTTATAAGCAGCTATAGACTGCTGGCTTTTATATTATAGGAAGTCAGTAATTTTTTTCCGTTCCTTGCTCCTCTGTTTATTGTTTGTATTTCAAAGCTTTTCTGGATGCACTCTTGTCATCCCTTTGGCTAAAGTTCGAGTATTTCCTCTTTTTAATATCTGACCAATATTTTGAGGTGATTCAAATTTTTCTGTTATGTCACTGAATCTGAATAGCTTGTCCGATTCATAACTTGGTCTTGAATGGATGATTCGTGAACCATATTAGTACTGATTAGGAAATCCCCAATTTGTATTGTTCTGTTTCAGGTGATTTGGGACAGACATATAACTCTCTTTCCACCCTTGAGCATTACATTCTGAGTGGAGCCAAAACTGTTCTATTTGTTGGCGATCTCTCTTATGCTGACAATTATCACCAGAATGATGTTGGTGTTAGATGGGATACGTGGGGTCGTTTTGTTGAGAAAAATGCAGCATATCAGCCTTGGATTTGGGCTGCTGGAAACCATGAGATAGAATACATGCCAGGTTTGGTAAACACAGAGACTCTCTGATGCTACTTATCAGTCATGTTTCGCTGTTTTTACAAAAAGTTATTCCATAATTACTCTTTTCGCAGAAAGATATTTTCTTATTTACGTGCTGTTATGGAGTTCTATTCTACTTGTTAACTGAAACACAATCAAGCTGAATCTATATAAACATCGAGTTGTGAAGAACGCTTTTTTTTACTACATGAATATAAAACGCCATTTCTTTTGACATTATGCATATATTTTCAGGGGGAAGTTGTACCTTTTAAATCGTATCTCCACAGATACACAACTCTGTATGCTGCTTCTGGTAGCAGTAATCCTCTTTGGTATGCTATTCGCCGTGCATCTGCCCATGTTATTGTGCTTTCCAGCTACTCTCCCTTTGGTAAGCTCTTACCATATTGCATCTATTCAATTGGAACCTGTAATGAACAATCTCAACTAGAAATTATTTCAAGCTGGAAAAAAAAAAAGAATTACTGAGCTATCAGCTGATAGAAAGCCTTGCCTTTTGCAATGGATTTTTAAGACCATTCTTTGATCATTGAGATATGCCATTGTTAAAGGAATGATAGAACTTTCAGATGTGGAAGAAGTGACTTATATGCTTTGTTTTTTTCGTGGAGGGGAGGGGGGTGTTGAACTAGCTGGAGCAGTTGAATCACTGAACCAGCTTGATACAACTCTGATTCCCGCTATTGGTCCCTGAGATACTGACAGCCTACATAATGCTTCTTGTAATTTGCTCGATCAATGTATGGATACAACTTTCAAACTTTGGTTATTATGGAGTAACATTCTTGTTTTTCTGTAATGTTATTACAACAGTGATTTTGATAAAAACATACCAAAAGTACTTCGTAATATGAATTACTGAGCTACTCATTAGCCATAGCCATGAATATCACAACAATGAAATAAATTAGCCTCTATCTACAAATCCTAAAAGAATTCCTTATATATATATATATATAATCAATCCTTAATGATGGCAAGTTGTCGACATTGTCAGCATCCAACCTGGTCTCTGTACTCCATCAAAACCAAAGCAGCGCCATAATGAGTCAGTGCGCCCATGACCACAAACACATGGAAAATCTGATGGCTGTGTCCAACAAGGTCAAACCAGCCCGGCTTCCATCTCTCGGGGATCCTGCTCACATAGAACCCGGTCCCTATCAGATAAGATAAGGCCATGCCGCCTTCATATGCCAGGGTCAGATTTCGTCTAGGATTAGTCCAGTTCAAGACACAGGCATGAATAGCCGGGATTAGTCCAAATAGGCCCATGCATACGAAAAGGACGGCTCGGAAAGCCCTCCATTTGCCAGAGGAAAGGGTCGGGGAGAGTAGGGTGGCGATAGTGAAAGCGCCAAAGATTGAGATTCCACTGAGGTATACGATTTGCCAGACAGGCTGACACTGGAAGATATAGTACATGGCCGGGAAAAAGGAAGTAATGATCATGACGGTGATTCCAGAGTAGTCCATCCGTAGGAGCCACAGGTTTAGGTGGTGGGAATGGCAACAGAAGAGATGGCAGATGCTGCTTGATAGAAGGCAGAACATAGAGCCGCTTAAGTAGACATAAAACGGCCACCTTGCTGCGGCTTCCATTGGGTGAGTTTGATCCACTCCTTGATGTGTTACGTGCTTCAAATTTATCAATTTTGTCATGTCCTGAAACTCCTTGTGTTTAATTGTAGATAAAAAAAAGGATGTAGTATACGAAATCACACTTAGACAAGCGAAGGCATGAAAATTATTCCTAGGGTAACATATAGTCGTATTAGTTGTTGAATTCAGTGTTTGGATATGGAATTTACCGTTAAAAAATGAGTGGAATCATGCGACGAATTTGTCCCCAGCCCCGAAGGAGAGGTCCTGAAACAGGATTGGGGTGCTTCAATGAGAATAAACAATAAGGGAGTGAATACAAATCCCTACATACAATGGCATGAATAAAAAAAAGTAGGGAGTCCCACATCTTGTGTGCAGCATTTAACTATTTCGTCATGCATTTTAGTTGCTACCGCTTAATAACCATGAATAAACGCAAGTAATTCAAAATTCGATAATTCATTTGTAGTTGTGTTAGTAATTGGGTACTTATGAGGTCCGATTTCAAGTTGAGGAGCATCAGTAATGACTTTATCAGCTAAGTTAGTGGACATATGCATGTAGGATTCTTTCTTACTTTAGATTTTCATACTAATTAAACTACCTAGCAGGTATACCTAGCTTGTAAGACCAACAACTACAAATGAGTGTCTCCTCTACTTGATGTGGTTTACCAAACCCAGGTATTAGAGTAAAGAGTATTAGGTCAACTTTGTAGCATCAAGAAAGCAAGCTACTTAGATGGTTGATAGTTGATGCATAAAATGGAAACAAGTAAAATACCTGAAGAATCCAAAGAGATGAAGTGCTTGTGAAAGATGGGCAGCATTAACAACAGTCAATCCCACAAACAGAAGAAGCCCTAGTAAATGTCTATATTCATTCATATTAAAACCAGAACCCTACATTAGGATACACTCAAATCAATCCAATTTAAAAAAAAAAAAAAAGGTAGAAAGAGAGAGATACGTCCAGATGTTGAGAGTTTCATTATGGCACTGAAACAAGCTGAAAAAAGCATGCTTGAGAGACCATTCAGCTCTGTAGTAGTTGTGAATGAACTCATTATCTTTCATGTATTGCGGCAACTCATCGTAGCTCACCAGTTTCCTACTTGTCTTGTGTTTTCCGATCTTGCCGTTTTCCATTTTGGCTGTGTGTTTCCTCCTGTTTATGAAAACAGAAGGTTCCGATTTCATCGAATGCCCGGATAAAAGGCAAGTATTTCTATGTTTGGGTTGTATCTTGTATGTATGTAGTTGGAATAATATTAGAGAGGAGAGGCGTGAATGTGTGAATGTGTGAATGTGTGATGCTATGTTTAACTGCAATGAAAGAGGCGGCCAGCAAGCATTTAATTTAATTTCAGAGTATGAGAGTATTAATAGTTTGTTGTTGAGTGTTTGATTCATTTACAGTTTTTGCTGACCTAATCAAAGCATTCCCCAAGAGTTAGGTCACCAAATTTAATATTAATAATAAAAATTGCATATTAGATACGGAGACTTGTAGACTTGTAGCAACATCACCTACTTGGCTACTTGTTTGGATTCCTTGTTAGTCAATCAATATTAGCTAGCTACTGTATATCTTCTTAATTCACTTGTACTAGTTTATTGCAAAATTACATTTAATCTTTCTACCATAATTCTCATTCAAAATCGTGCAGCAGTCACTCACTCGTGTGATCTCTTTTATGTTACGAGTACTTGTTAATTATGATCAACTGTTCCATCTGTCTCTTTCCCTTAAATGCGTCAGATTTCAACTTTGGAGGTGGGGTCAATTGTTCAACCCTCTACTTTTAGTTTCGCATTTCTATTTATACTCTGAATTCTTTAATGTTTGTTTAACTCGACCCAATTTCATTTATGGTATTGCTCAACTTCTTAAGTGACACAAAATGACACAATAACAGATGGAAGATGAAACAATACAAGTAGTAGTAGTAGTAGTAGTAGTAAAATCAAAGGGATTTGGTCTTGTTTGTGGAATTGGTGGTGTTACAGAATTGGCAAATATTTATCCAACTTCGGATGGATATGAGTGTTGGTATGATTAGCCAAGATGCATTTGCTCCTATGAAGTATGCGTAATAGTAATACCGACTTGCTGCAAAATGGTTCCCTTCGTAAAAGGCTGTCCCAAAGTACATTGCACAACCATAGAGTTGCCCCAGAGATATCGCCAACTGGAGTACATCACTGTATGACCTGTGCTTTGCTATGGCGTACACCGCTAATAGAGACGCCGGACCCTCTACAACCGCTGTTATTCCTTCAATAAGGACTGTTGCACCATCCCTACCAGCATATCTCGAATCACCCTTGCTGTACTCTTTCCCTGTACAACCCCTCCTAAATTAATCTCCCACTTATTTCACTTATTATTAAGATAATACTGAGTGAAAAGACTTACAGATTTCAGCCAAGTAATTTCCAGTTTTATCCTTGAAGAATTCGGGAGCGAAAACAAAGTATCCCTCCACGATTATATGGATTAGGGCAGTAAACACCCACCAACATATTAGCAACCTTTCCATTTTCGTCGTCTTTGAAACCAACCCTGTAGTAGGCAGCGAATACAGTGGTGAACCAACAAATGCAGTCTTAAGCACAAGTATCCCATTTTAAATTCATAATCTAATTATAAGTTGTCTGTACTTGTTTGCCATATTGTACTTGTTTCTTTGGGTTACATTAAGAATGAAGCTGCAGATCGGCATTAGTCGTTAAGTAGTTAACAGTTTTGTATTTTGACACATTCACAGATGTCTACATATTCTAGAAGACAATCCTGTCCCTGGCACAATCATATGAGGTGACGATAAAAAAAAAAAAAAGTTACCCGGGATGATCCAGGAGAGGGAGAAAACAACGAGTGTGGCAACAGCAAAAAGAAGCAGAATGGTTGAACTTGAAAGAAGATTAGGCACGAAACCAGGTAGGCTTAGATCATTTGGAGCGTAAGGGTGAGCATCCATGGTTGTTCACTGCCTAGTCACTTAGTTACTTAGTGTAAAGATGAGAAGGTTGAAAATGAATGAAGGAAGAAGAATACAAAGAGGCAATTTAAAGCAGGAATGGAACATGTTGTAGTATTACGTAATACTATACCACTGCACTATGCAGTCTGCACTACTCCCATTATTTTAATTTATTCATAAAAGGTGATTAACTGATTGATTAATAATGTCTCTAAAAAAACATTATTAATTAATTGCATCTGACTCGTTATCCACAATCAACAACACAGATTTTTTGTTATTCAAATCTCCTCGCAAATCACGTTTTATCCTTTCCTTTTCAGCTCCTAATACTCTACAGGACTCACTGGCTGCTCTCTCTGTGTCCAAATCCGTGCAATGTAATCCATAAACCCAATATNNATAAGACATTGCTTTTCAACAACAGGCTCATCCGTAGGTTTAAGATCCGGGTGATCCTCATAAATACCAGCATTATTCTGATTTGGCAATTGAGAACCTGTACATACATACTACTTGGCAGCTCCATCTCAGCCCTTCTTCTAGTCTTCCATCTTACTATTGTATTGCATTCATAATACGGAATACTTTGTATTAATTCCAAATAAACATCAAAAATAAACATAACAGAAGAGGAAATAAAAGTATTAGTTGCCTGGTATGATCGAAAGCAATAGCTCGTGCTACAATATTGCGTCACTGCGACTTAACATAACCCAAAATTCAATAAATAAGCTTAAAAACATCTTAGCAGCGTATAACAAAGATTAAACTTTAATAAACCAAAATATGAAAAATACTCTAGCTTCACTATAACAGAACAAATTCAGGAAAACAGACTCAAACAAATGGCTTNATTTTATTTAATGAAAAAAAAATTAATGGTAAGTAGAGGTAGCCCGGGCGAAGCCGGGCACCAATACTAGTTATAAATAAAGAACAATTTTTCTGTTTGTTTTTAAATACTTGTGATTGAGGTAATTTATAGTTTGGGAGACGAATTGTGGAGTATGCAAGTCAATCAAGTGACAATTGGGTTTGGGATAATATCACGTTGGGTTCGAGTTGGGTTGGGACGGGTTGGGTTGATTTTAAGTTCGGGTCGTTGATCATGGATCAATTTAGGGTATGGCCTTACGGAGTTACGAGTCATCATTGGACAAGTCACATCGACTTCGGTTTGCAACATTCCTGGGTTTTGTCGAGTCAAGTTTGCTCGGATTCGGGTCTATTCGGGTCAAGTAAAACTTATCAATTCTATGTACAAGTCTATTACAATGTAGCAGCATTAGATCTTGTTGTATGTCGCCAAATCTCTACGTCATGAATTTCAGTCTTTCGCGCTTACATGTTGTGTAATCACTCCAACAACACTCGACTTAACTATTGCCTAAGAGCGGGATTTACTGACATGTATATTGATCTTCATTCAACGATACACCAAAAGAACCAAAATTAATGATGTATATATACAGTCAATGTACATTAATTGAGAAAATAACTTGCCATTTAAACAACACAAAATGTACTTAAACAAAGACCATAGTTAACTCAAATTCGAAAATACCTCAAACCTCAAATCCATTTGCAATAGATCAAAGATGCAGTGAACATGATAGGGCACTCAACCTAGCTCAATCTAGTCTGGTCAAGAGGTTGTAAAATGCACTCTCGCAACCTAATTCGGTTCAATCCATTACCAAAAACTAGACCTAGCAAAATTGATCCGGGCCACACTCGAATTGATGACCTGAAACCTGAATTAACACGGTTCTATACTCCTGTTCTCCACAACCCGAATGTTTGTTATTGCAAGCTCGTCGTTATCTTCAAATAAACTGAAAACAATTCAGTCGAAAATAACACGAATCCCAAATTATCTAACCAACCCAACTCGGTCAAAATTCTTCCAACCCAAAGGTAAATTGACCAAATCCGAATAACCCATTTACCAAATTTACCGAGTAACCCGATCCATGAACTATCTTTTGCAGGTGTGAATAAACCTGAAAAATTTGATCTGAGCCGAATGACCCGCCCCGAACTTGATCTGACACCCGAACCTGAATTAACCCGATCCAAATGTTTGTTGTTGCATTGTAAACTGATTATAATATTATTCATGAATAACTTGATAATAGTTGACCCGAACCGAAATGACCTGGCCGATCCAAACCGAACCCCGTCCGATTGACCACTTTCCCAGGCCTAGGTGTGAAATTATTATTCGAAAATGGTGATTGACCAAGTGAGCACTATTTAGTAGTACAAGAATTGCAGCAAATATTTAGCATGCGACTATTTCGGAAGAGTGCAACGCCGAATACGTACACCTACGAACCAGAAATAGAGGGACTGTCATCTGTCAAAGATGAACGTGTCGTAATGTGAGTACTTGGTATCTTTACTTTTCACTATTTCTGTACAATTTTGCAAACACACTCTCAAACAGTCACACTTATTTCGTACTACTAGTACTTTGAAATATTAACTACAGTAGTAAAAATCTACTACTTTCTACTCGTAATCCTATCTCGAACTTCTGCTCCTATTAATTACTTTCATCAGGAGGACGTGTTTCAATAAATTCCTGACATAAAGAAAAACCAAATTTAAGCTAAATATGGAGTACATTGTTAGATTTTATAGATTATTGTACAAAAGCTTAAAATAACAATAGGTCTCATTTCAGACAGCCATTTTCATCTAAAGCATTCAGACGGGCTATATGTGACCATTTTATATTCAAAATAAAATAGTCACATACTCACATATGACCCATCTGAATCTGAAGGTTTCAGGCGAAAATGACCGTCTGAAATGAGAATTTATGTTAAAATAAAGTGTGTTGAGTCTAGTTCAAATATTATCCATTCGTCATCCGTCCAAATTAGTTCTGGAATCGGGGCGAGTTCAGGAATCAAAAGTATGTAAACTAGAATTTAAAATTATACTTACAATCGGGACTGTAAATGATTTAAGCCGCCTCATAGATCCCTCTGAATCAGCTAAGTAAAAGCTCATCTCGAAATCGGTCAAAACTGATCCGAGCTGATTTTGAGCTAAGGTAGACCAAATTTGAGACGATTTTGAATAAAAAATTATTTTACCATTTAATGATTATATTTTTATTATATTTGGTAAGTATCTTATATTTGCATTTTTCTAAAAATATATTTATTTTTAATTTAATTTAGAAGCTAAAAAAGGTAAAAAAAAATATACGAAGTAATGATTTAACCAAGCTCAAGCCTAATCCAAGCCGTTGTTCCGAGCTCAAGCACAAGTTTTCGAGCCGATTTCAAGCTCACCCGAGCTCAGGCTTAAATAGGCTAGACTCTACCCCCTACTTACAACAACACGAGAGAGTTAGTCCATAAATGATATAGGGTCTTCTTAATATCGTACTTCGTACTTAAAACTAACCTGTTTGGTAAACAGCGGATTAATTTCAGCATAAGCAGATTATAAATGACAGATTTTATCAAAAGGTTTGACTAACATATTATAATTAGCAAAATTAATTTGAGTGTCTGGTAATTGACAGATTACGATTAGAAGATTATTAGTTTTTTTTTGTAAAATTGAGAAAAAAATTCTATTTTACAATATGTTAACCAATCTATATATCTATACTCCCTCCATTCAACTCAACATTGCATATATCATTTTTGCACAAATATTAAGAAAAGTATATTATAATAATAAAAGTACAACAATTGGATGGAAAGGGTTAGTGTGTGTAATTTGTGTTGAAAAAGTGGGCCTTAATAGTGACATTATAGTATTATAGTATTAAAAGTACAACCAAATAAGGAAAGGTGTAATGTGGAGTTGAATGGACCAAAAAGGAATATGTGTAATGTGGAGTTGAATGGAGGGAGTATGTGTTTAGCACAGAGATAGCACTAGATGTGTAGTTGTGTACCCAAATGGGACCCAATCTTTAACCAAGTACGCACAGAGAGAGTGAAAAAGGAATTATTACTAGTGAAACACAGGAAGTTTAATGGCAGTAGGAGATGCAGAGAGAATACAAGAGAGGCATAAAAGGGAGAGGCAGGAAGCCAAAATTTCCAAGGCGTTACACAGACCATTGCAAACTATTTAATCACACAACTCAGAGAGGAATCACAGTCCAACATATATTAAACAAATATGTTAAAAGCAAAGAACGGGAAAAAAAAAAGGTGTTCTACCTGTTCAGGAGTCTTATCATGATAACGGCTTTGAGAAACTCCTTGAGCAAGTAACTCTCTGACTCTCCCAGCAGAATACAGTTCAGATAAGCAACTGTGTGCTTCAGAAATTAAGCCAACCCTGAAAGCACAGAGACCAAGCTGAGCCATAGCTCGATTGAACAATATCTGGGTTGAGATATCCAGCTGTTGAACTGTATCTTGAAGGTGGCTCATCAGAAGCAAATCCCGGGCAATCGAGAATTCATCCATAAGTGCATGGTTGTATATATCACAAAGCATAGCCCGGGCCTTCGTACGCTCATCTCCAGATTGGTAAATTAGAGAGACTAAGCTGTCCATCAAGTCCCTGCTGCTCTCTGGAAATGTTGGTTTGCGTGACACAAGCTCAGGAATTGCCACAAAGGAAGGGGGTCCCTTAAAATCATCGGCACCTTCTCCATTACTCTCCTCTTCAGATTGATCAGCTAATTTCCTCATTGCATCGTACACCCCTTGAGGCTTATAATACACAAATTCAACACGCTTCAGGGCTACTTTTGCAGCTGCTTTGAGATTTCCACTTCTCTCGGAATATTCCTGGACATTCTGTGCCAGTGCCAAAAAAATAGGCTCGTCCCTAAGCCTTTCAACATAGTCACGTGTATGTGGATCTATACACTGTAAGCTCTTGAAGAACTCAGCATCCAGTCTCTCAAGGAAGGCTACCAAGTTTCCCCAAACCCGAATTGTACCCTTATAGTCTTCACCCTTTTGAGTTTCGTTCTCCTCGGGCTCCACGGTATCATCAACCAGAATGTTGGTATACTGAGATAGAATGTCAAGTATAACAAGCATGTTCTGAACACATTTCTTCCACACATTTATCGGCATGTGGCCGCTGAGACTAGGGTTGATGTCAAACTGAGCAGACACAACACTAAAATAGATCTCAAGCTTTTGAGCAGGTGTCTTTGCAACCTTAGTCAAGAAGGTGAGCTGCTCCACAAGTTCCACTCTCCCAGTTCCCTTCCTACCACGTGCTGCAATAATTTCCTTAACCTTTTTGTTGACGATATCATACGTAATCTCACTAGGGTCTTTCATGAACTGCTTCTCCATAAGCTTATCTTTCTTTCCCAGCTGCTTTTGCCAATCATCACCCCCTACATCATTGTCATTCCCATGGCCATCATCATCCTCAGAGTCGGAACCCTTGATATCGGACTTTGTATCTGAAAGGTCATCGACATCATCTTCTTCCTCGTCGTCATCCTCCTCATCAGAGACAACTTCATCCTCAACCTCAGGATTTTCCCTATACTTGTTAATCTGATCTTCAAACTGCTTGTTGTTTTTCTTGAGGTTTTGCTTCATCTTATTCAAGGCCTTAGCATTACTGGTACTCATCTTTTTCTTAGCCTCTTTGTTGGACAAAGTCTCAGCAAGATAATCCTCCAACATAACCATAGCCTTGATATAGATAGTCGGGACCTTAGAGGTCTCGGCAACACGCATGACCTTTTCGAGCTGTTTATTAATTTTATCAAAGCATTCTTGGAGACTGACCCAGTCATTAATTTTCATAGCATTCTTCATCTGTTCGACGGTAGCAGACAGCTCTTGGAAACGCTTGTCCTTGGCAGAAACAATGACCCGCCTGTGGTCATCGGAGGCATCACTGTCACTGCCGTTCACTTCCAAGTACTTTCTGCCAGCAGCATCACCGGCAGCATCACGAGCAACTTCCATTTCTTCCTCAGATGCATAATCACTCAATTCCTCCTCCTCAGTGTCACTACCACCCTATAGACGAAAAAAACAAGTCAATAACACAGTTATAAAAGTTAAACTTGATTAGAAAGAAGTATTGAGTAAAATAAACAAGGAAGAAACCTGATTCCAGAAACGCGACATGTTGAGCAATGCAAGTTGAGGAGTTATGAATCACTGCACAGAATCAACCCCAGAAGTAATTACTCAATTAACGAATCCCTAAGTGTGAGCAGTAAATCAAACTAAAGCAATTGATAAAATACTAATTGGTGATGAAACTAGGTTAAACATGATTGATAAAGAGGGCTAGGGTTTGGATGAAAACACCAAAAAGGTGGAAGCTTTAATTATACCACAGAATACAAGAATAACAATAAGGGCAGCCGTATGTATCAAAGATTGACAATTTGAATATAAAACAACAACAACAACAACAACAACAACAACAACAACAAAACCCTAAAAATACCTGAAGGAGAAGGAGAAGGAGAAGGAGAGTGATGTTGAGGCAAACAAAGATTAGATCAGATTAAATTAGGGTGAACAAACAGCCTGCTTTGTCTTGAAATTTTTTGTGTTTCTCTTCTATTTTTTTATTTCGCAATTCCACTACTATTAAAAGAATAAAATTTCTCTTAATTAGCTAAATAAGGCAATAAATAAATAAAAAATTTCATCACATTATTATCTTTTCAAAAAATATATTCTTATAAATAAACTCT